>VZTX01017809.1:0-179456 GCA_013400915.1 Pardalotus punctatus | reverse complement strand
TACCATTTGCTGTGATTTAGTTTGTTCAACTTGCATATTTAAAAGAAAAAAAAAAAAAAAAAAAAGAAAAGGCAGCCTTTACTTTACAGCCAATTTCATGTTCATGTGGTTTAGCTGGTTCCTCTCCTCCCCCTTCTCTTTCTTCCTCTCTATTATAATCCTTGTGTGGGTATTCTCAGGCCAAAGGCAGCGCTTTTCTACAGCCAGTGGTTGTATTTATAGGTGACTGTTTCAGGTTTCCTTTTTCCTTCACCCCCCCTCCCTTTCTTGTTGCTTTCAGGCTGCTTAGACCATTTCTCCATCACTGTCTCCCATGCTTGGGCTGTACATTGTCCTTGGGTCAAACTATCCTGTCTGTCTTCACCGCAGTTCTGTTGATTCAGAAATCTTTTGTAAGCAAAGATATCCTTAACAGTCCAAGATCATGTTCAGACTTTTTCAATAGCTCCCTGCTCAAGAGTAATTGAAATGCAAAGGTTCCCCTGGCTGTCCCCTGGTGCAGCTGTCCACCTTCCGGCATCAAAGGATTTTCTCCGTTGTAGGATTCTAGGTAAAAAAAACTGAAGAACTGTTGTTCTTCCTTAGCATGTATTTTTCTTTAAATCTTTTTTTTTTTTTTTTTTTTTTTCTGAATGATACTGCAGGCAGGCAGAGATTTATCCCAGGTAGTTTTAAGCTTTTGAGTCAGAAGAGGAATTCTCCTAAAATCCATGTGCACTGAAGAGAGAGAAGGGGGCATGTTAAGAAGGAAAGTCCTTCCACCTTCTGAGATGCACTGGTCTTTCCTTTGACTGGGTGAGGGAGCCAGGAAGCCTGGAGTAGCTGAGCTCCTAACCCAGCATCTCCCAATGCCTGAGGTTGGGATCGGTGACTCTGGGTGTGTCTGTAATCTTTCCCTGTTGTGCCACTACAGCCTTTGTGCCTCTGGCTGCTCTCCCGCTGGCATGTCCCCTGTGTCATTCTGGCACTCACACAACCTTTCAAGGCTGCTCATTGCTCACTGCCACACCAGCACTTGCCTTAGCGCTCCTTCTGCTCCCTCTGCTCTAAATTCTGATTTACTCACTTTCCCAGCCCCCATGGTGAGTTATTGATCTCTCCTTAGTCTCTCATGGGTGTGTGATCCTTTCACTGGATCCCTCCAGTGCCTTCCTCTGCCACATTTCACAAATCTGGACAGCTTTCTCTGGCAAAGCTTTGATTGATTATTTATCATCTTCCTCACCTTCACCTTATCCTCCAACATATTACAGATACATTATCTTCTGCTTCTGGATGTATTTAGCTATCAAAATCATGCTCCCTGGTTTAATATTATCATCTGCTTTGTATTCCTGCTCTGACTTCTCCTCCATAGTTCAAAATAACCTTGTGCCTTACCCTTTCCCAACAACTGTAAAGGGTGTTCCCCTGGCATCTTCTTTTATTTTTTTCCCATATATGCTCCTTAGTCTTCCCAGCCACTTTGCTTCTATCAAATGGCCACCTGGACTTGGATGAACAGCTTTTCCTGTTCTCATATACGTCCATAAAACAAGGCAGAAATTATTTAAAGAAATTATCTGTTTGTTTTTTTTTTTTAAATTTTTATTTTCCATTAGAATTGAGGGGTTATTTCAGGAAAAACTGTGAAATTATTGTTGATACTAAAAAAATTCCTATCTTTGTCCGTGTCTATTGTTTTGATGGATAATGGCATAATTTCTGTTCATTTAGACATAGTTTTTACTTTCCTTCTTTTTCAGTCTTGTAGCTGTGTTAAATTCAGTCCTCTTCCACAGATTTCTGTTTATGGGCTGAACTTCCCCTCCCCATGGAACAGTAGCTCAGAAGTTGAAGCCTGAAATGATAAATAGTTCTGACCTGGGACCTCCTGCATTGTCCATATCACGGACTGCCATGGGGGTTCTGCTGGGGCCTCCCTTTGCTCTGACTGACAAAGCAGTGTAAAAGCACCAGCTCTCAGTGTCAGTCACTACCCTACATTTGCATCATCTGCAAGCCTTGCAGTGACGTGTTGTCTAATTCGTGCAAACAGGCAGTTACAAATCTGACATTCTCAGCCTTAAGCTTGTGGAAGCCCCACTATAATGGTTTCTTTCCACCTTGGAAAAGTGCCACTATTACAGCTACCATCTGTTTCCTCTCCTCAAACACAATTTTAATGCTCTGGAGAAAGAAGAAACATCTGCAAATCAGAGAAGGAAAACATGGTTCCTCGGTAAACATGTATGCACTGCTGGTATTTTAAGTACAGGTGGCATCCCATAGCCATTTCAGCCTCAGTCAGTTTTCAGTAGCTCTGGATTTTCAGTGTTATTCACAATTTGGGCCCAAACTTTATATTACACTTCCTGGCTTTCTGTTCTTGACAGGCAGGCTTTTGAAGTTTTGAAGGCTGGCTCACCTGTCTTGACAAATTAGGCACAGATGTAGCAGAAATGGACTTGCACACCATTTCCAAGTACCAAGCATCACTGGGGTGAGTTGGCTTATTGCAAGAACAAACAGGAACATCCTCAGGCATACTCAAGGGACATTTTAAAGTTGTTAAATTTAAAGTTCTGTGTGTCGTCCCCATTCCTACACTCTTGTGAGCTTGCCTGCTCTTTCTTACCCTTGTAGCTTCTGTCCTTGGTTCACCTGATTTTTCAAGTTTGGGAACCCAAAAAGCCTTTCTGTGTGTGGCAGAGAATTCTGTGTGCTTCTGTTAATTTGGCAGGCAGGCAGGTCTGAGCACGAAGGCATGGATTTACTACTTGGCAACTTTTTCGACTTTCTATATAGCTGGTAGAGTTGGAGGGATACATGTGAGAGCTCTGAAATCTCCAGGTTGCTGGCATATCCACTGTGCCCAGGTGGCATTTAGTAGTAATAGGGAATGCCTCTGCCTGGTATTAACTTGCTGCCCCTTAATTTCAGCTTTTCTGCTGAAAGTAGAAAAAGTAGGCATGCCCTTCCTGACATGAGGTTTAAAATTTTAAGAGTAAGGGTGGGAGCTGCAGTTGAAGAGACACAATTAAGCAGTTAGGAGTGGATTGCTCATTTCCTATGAGGATGCACTGTCACAGCTCCTGGGAGCACCTGCATGGTGCTCCATTTCTTAACATATGCTGGCCTAAACCAAAATCTTTGTTTTACTACTGAAACAGCTGAATCTAGTGAAACTAGTGGGAGTAAGGTTCAGAGATGGCAACACTATCTCTTATTGAAAGGAGCTACCTGCCTTTTTGGGAATCAGAGGAAAAATATTTTGATCAACATTAGGGTTGATTACATTTTATTTTTACCCAAGCTATTGCTGCTTAAAGATTGTGTCCCAAAACATTTCATCGCAATAGGGTTTCTTTTTTTTTTTACACACAACTGTTCCTCCCCCACCAAAAAAACCCCCAACCACTTCATATCCGTATCCATGGGCAATTTTTGGTGGTGTCAGCAACTTCTCTTATGTCATCTGCCCCGTTCTTTCAGTGATTTTAGTGGTAGTTGCTGAACTACAGTAGGAAAATTGCAGTCTGGGTGGATATCTTTCAACAGACTTGGGGCAAAATAGGTATTAAACAGTGAATGATGGCACATTTAGAATGGCTTTTCAGAGGATTGCAGGGTGCACATTTGTCAGTCTCCAGTTTATGGACTTTGGGAAAGCCCTGCCTGGGTTTAAGTACTTAGTGATATGAAAGAAGAAAAAAGCCTGTTACTTTGATGTGTTTTTATTATCATGGTGGCCCAGAATACTTTCTTGGCAAGAGTGCCTGGCACAGCTGCCTGCCACGCTTCCAACCACAGAGAGCCAAGCTGCAGGCTTACCTCGTGCATATCAAATAACAGGAAACTTCTGCAGAAAAGGAACAGCGGCAGAGCAGGGACAGGGTGTCTGCATGTAACACATGCCGTGTTGTCTTCAAGGTGTTTGCTCTAAGCTGATGTGTTGAGCAAAGCCTGGGAGCAGGAGGTGTTTGGGTCACTCATTTTTTCATTTAATGAAGGAGCTCAAGTCAGATACTCGAGATTTTGTTGTTAGTGTGTCAGCTCCAACAACTTCTTAGGGTTTCCAGTGTCTGAAACACTGCATTTCATCTGGAAGTTTGAGTCTGCTGTTTTACAATATCTGGCTTAGTTCCATTGTTTCTTTTGTCTTGTCCCATTAAGTAGCAGCTTTTATTTCAGACAGAAAGAACAGGATCCTGAGTGCTTTTGTATGGATTAATCACTTGCAGGTCTCTAGAGTTAACTCTGCAATAGTGTGTTAGCTATTTTGACCTCTCTTTAGTTACTTATCCCCACAAGTGCATAGCTCAAGCATGAGCCACTTGGCTCACCACATTCAGGAATGCAGCTTGTGGTGACGCAAACTGTCTGGTAGCTCAGCCTTTAACATTGTCTTTAACAGCACCATGGGTGCAGCCTCCTCATGCCTTGTGGAACAGTCAGCCTCAGCACACAGTCCTGGGTGTAGGTAGAGATGGAATCATCATCTTGGAGGCTGACTTCCTGGACAGTGTAGGCAGTTTCAGAAAATACATCCCCTTACTTATGGGAATCTTGGATGTTAGTTATATCCTCAGTCTGTCTCTGCTGGTCTTTTTGTGGCTTCTGAGTTTTTGTAATACTGCTTTAAATTTCTTGATGGGAAGTGCTGTTTGAGTTGTGGTGTACCAGGGATGTGGAACTGGCTTATGCTCTTCCCATATGGTTCCCTGGAGCAGCAGGGAGTCAGGCACAATGAAACCCATGCTGCGATGAAGAAATGTTAAACTTGGTCGCACAAAAGGTGTCACTGGCTGTGAGTTTCAGCATGGCAGAAAGCTGAAATGCAGAAGCCTTGTGATAGCCATCCCCAAATGTTTCTACCTTCATGTGAAGGCTGATGGTGTTTGAGCTTGGTGGGAGCCAGTGTGATGGTGCCTTAGGCAGTTAAATCCCTTTGAGGACACAGGGGAAGGCAGTTCCACAGTAGAACAGAGTGCTCGGGTTTCTGTGAGCTGATAAAGCTGATAAAGCACAGTGCAGTGTGGTACTGCCAGGTTTTGAAGATTTAGGTGTGTAATGCTGCTTGGCAGCAGTCTGCCTTTTTAAAATTGATAATATGGGAAAACAGGTATTTGGCAAGTTGAGAACTGCACTGCTGTGCAATAAGTAAGGTCTTGTTTTTCACCTGTGCTGTTATTTCAGGGCTGTGAGCGCTGTCCCCCTTCATGTGCTTGAGGCATTTGCTGAGTGACAGTTTTACTAAAAGTCTTTCTGTCTTCAGCATTTCATGTGGCAGGCAGAAAATTTGCACCAAGAAGTGACTGTCCTAGTTCTTTTATAGTCTCGATTCTTGTTGGGCCAGAAATGTATCTTCCTTTTCTTTCAATTCCTGCCTATCATCTGATGAATTTAAAGGGAGGGTGGCTTTGCATATGAAACACCAAGATAATTTATATAAATAGAAAATTATGAGAATACACATAGCTGATTTTAAAAATTACTCTTTAGGCTACAACCTTCATTATTAAAAATATCAAACAATAAATTGCAGCCTTTCTGTAAACGGTCCTGTCTCTGGCTTCTGGGATGGACAGAGTTCCTTCCTTTGGTCAATATTTTGTCTTGGGCGCTGGTTTTCTCTCCAGGTATCCCTATGTTACTTAGCCGGTCATTTTAGGTTACCTCATGTCACATGCCTTTGTTTGAACAAGCACTTTGCAAACCCAGCCTTGTATCAGCTTTTGGCCCACAAACCAAAGGAGCCAGATGTTGCGTGACTGATTTGTTTCCTCTTTCCACGTTTACCTTGCGTGTGTTGCTACAGGCATGATGCCTACTGGAACAACTGCCGTGGAAAGGGCCTGTCAGACTGAAATATTCCTTACAGCTCTGTATCCTGCTGCTGTGGAATATTTGTAATTGAATTGATTATTCTCTTTTTCCATTATCTCAGCCTTTGCAATTTTCAGATTTACTGCAGTGAAGAGACTCATTTGGCAGTCCATGTGGTGAGGTGAAACCTGAGTGGGTTTTTCTGATTCCCTGTCTGCCTCTGAGAAGTGCCTGAAGTTTCAGGCAGGTGCCTTCTGTGTGGGAGGGCAAAATTTACCCATCTTGTATCCTCTCGCTGACACATACATGAATTCCTCTCTCAACATCGGGTAATTCTGCTAGGTTTTGTTTTCAGTTTCCAGTTGAGTCTGGAACTTTTTTGTTATTACCAAATGGACTTATAAAAGGTATCTTGATGCTTTCTTACTTAGCATTTCACTTTTTTGAGACACTTTACTCAGCCTTTCAGCATATTTGTACGGGCAAAGTACATTTATATAAAATGTTCTATTCTTGTTATGATACTTAAAAACAAAATTAAAACTCCCACAAAAACATTCAGTGAAACAAAGTAGAGAAAAAAGCATGTTTGTGTTTCGGGAAGGAATTTTTCCAGCTTACTTTGAGGACTGTTGACAATGGAAGAAGGAGAAAGATGGCGTAAGGAAGCAAAACAGGTGTGTTTGGTTATGCAACGTGCATGAGAACAGAAAGTTGGCAGAAACAAAGTGGTATAAAAAGATTCTCTGCATGCTTTTCTTGTAGATGGTCATTTAGTAGGACATGAAGCTGGGTCCCCATAACACACTGTCTGAAAAACAATAGCTTTATGTTCGATAGTTATGATAGAATATGACCTACATTCACAGAATCACAAGAGTGATGAAAATTCATCATCATTATTTAATTCATGCTTGAGTACATGCCAGGCTCTAATTATGAGATAGCTCTAGTCTGCTCAGGACCCAGACATTTACTGTGATCCTGGCATGGGCGGTTGAGGACAGCTGCAGTAAAAAATTCCATTTCTGGGTTCTGTGCAACAGCTGCTGAGGTGCAAGTGACCTGTGGGATGTACACTGGGGTTCTGATACTAGAGATTGGAAGGTAAACAGAGGCAAAGAGCATCTGAGGGCACTGGAAGGATCAAAAGGAGGTCACCAAAGTTGTTGATGGTTTTCAAAATGCTACCAACAGCTGACAGAAAAAAAAAGGACCTTTCCACATCAGATAAATCACTTGTGAAGCAAAGGTAAGAAAAAAATACAAACCAACACTAGCATTTTTAACTTTCTAATTCCATACTTTCTTAATTTCCTTCTGCTAAGTCTCTTCAGTGTTTCTTACTCCCAGCCCATGCTTTACTTGCTTTTCAAGAGAATTGCAATCTGCTTCTGACTTCAGTGCCATCGTTGTTTCAAAGTCAATTCCTTTGAAAATAGTGTACCTGAATTTCTTTGAGGCCTGGAGTGGGAGAGGGATATTTATAGAAACAGCTTCTCTCTGTTGTTGTATGAAGACAGAAGATGAATTATTTCAGTGTGGCAGGTGGAGGTGTTTTTCAAAGCAATTGTTTACATTTCTGAATATCTAACAGGGAATTAAAAAGGTCTGGGTGGCACAGAGTTGCCATAATTTTGCATAAGGAGAGTAAAGGTATGCATTAAATACTACATTGCTAATTTTGCAAGGTGTGCTTAGCAATTATCCAAGTTAAAGCAGTACTAACACTTCCCATCCAGCCTTCAGAAAATTAGGAACGAATTTTGCTGCATCCTACACATGTGTTTTAAAACAGAAGCAGAGCAATTACTCTGGGCTTTATTTGATACTATTTTTAAAGAGTAACCCTCTAACCCCACAATGATTCTTTTAGGATAATGGTCTAGGGCTGAATTCAGTGAAGACTCTGCCTGACATTCATATGATGCTGCAGGGATCTCTTATTGGAGCTAGATGGGAAGAGGCAGGATTTAAATTTTATCCCCGAAGGAGGGTGAGCGTTTAGAGAGATCCAAGAGTAGTTTGAAGGGAAATACAGGTATTTGAGACAGCACTGACGCGCGACTGCCAAGGCAGGAAGGGATGTGGGTGTTACCATTTGGCATTTGTATCACAGAGAAGCCCCTCCTGTTCCCCCACATTCCCTCAGGAGTTCCTCTCCCATCCTTTTCCATCAAGTAGCTCCTGACTTTCTGCACGTGGACATTGCCTGAGCTGCAGCGTGGCTGGTGGCTCTTTGGTGTGCATCCTGCCTGAGAAGGAAGGCAGGAGCAGGCAGTGCTACGAGACAGAGGAGCCTTCCCACTCCCTCAGCATCACCAGCACCCAGGACCAGCAGTCTTGCTGGTTTGACAACCAGTCTGCAAGTTTCCATGACATGTGAGACATGTGATGCATGACTGGTCCAGAGAGCTAGACCTGTGTCATTAAATAGCAACGAATATACTTTATAGTATTTAATTTTAAAGATACACATGGAAGAAAAGGAAGCAAAACAACGTATATATCCACTCTGCTCTGTTTCCTAACCCTTTTCTCTGCTTCCAGCTCCCAGCAGCAGATCTGCTGTGGGTTAGCCATGCTGGGGGGTATTTTTGTTCATTAGGCTCTGGGGGGTTCTCACAAGCCTTGCCACATGTGTGCTGCTCTCCTGTGCAAGGAGCAGGGCCACATTGGGTGCTGTGCTGGGGGTTTGCAGACCTTGCCTCTCCACAGATCATGCCCTACAGCCTGGTCCGGTAGTGCAAGGGCTGCCCTGTTTGCCTGGGGCCCTTCATCCCATTGAGATCAGAGTGCTCCACAGGCAGCTGCATTGGCTACAATTTACTGGAGTTGGAAGGTACTCAGAAAAAAGTCATTAGAATTGTCAGGTTTAATTTTGTATCATCATTAATGCTGGAGACCTCAGACTTTGAAAATTGCCAGTGCATTGGTAATTACAGAGGGAAGATTTTAGTTTAGCTGTTTATGCCTTTAGAAAGGAATTTTGAGGGTCAAAGCCTGATTTTTAAAGTGTGCTGTTAATAACACATTAGCAATGAATTAGTAAGTTATTAAGCTTTGAATAAATGAAATTGTGTTTGTTTTAAAGGCTGGTCATCTGCTGTGCTCTATTTTTTGTACAGCCTACCAAACCCTTTGCAGATGAGCTAAACTGCTCTCGACAGATCCCTGCCTCGAGTAACTTGTTATCTGTATTTGACACAGCAGAAAAGGAAACATCAGACAAGCATGGTGGAATTGATGAGGGAGGGAGGGAGGAACATTCCCAGCAGAAACAAGGTCAGGCACATCACTGCCAGTGGGCTTCAAGCAGTTTTTCTGTTTGGGAGAATAAGGGGTGCATGCCCTATGATATTTCTTGGCAGGACTGGTGCTCTTCTTGCAGAGGTGAGAATCCCTTTGCGTATCCTGCCCAGCTCTGTCACCTGGCTTTCTGTTGCCAGAGATGAGGCGGGATGGGAGGGAGCAGGGCGAGGCACAGCTTGGCACTTGTGCGTCTCCTCCCCTGATAAAGTCAGGGCATGGCCAGGGTGGGAGCTTAGGGAAACAGCAACACCCGTCCCATTCCCATCCGGAGGCAGCCTGGGAGGCGTCTGCTTGGTGATGACTCTGTGTAAACTGGGATATCCGGGGCTGTTACCTGCTCTTACTCTTCACCTCAGCTGCTTTTGTCAGCAGGCAACTAGAGTTATGTTACGAATAGTAAGACATTAAATAGCATTTTTGCTCAAACGCCTAAGTGTCCAACTTGTAGCTATTTTTTCCTAGTTTTTGAGAAATTGTTTGGAAAATGGCATAAAATAGCACATTTCGCCATACTTGATGCGAATTCTGGGTTTGTATGGCATAGAGCCAACACTTGGTGAGCTTATTTATTTCTGATAGCTGTTAGATTGTCAGTCAATAAAACTGGAGTCTCCCCTAACAAAGGTTTCTAATGTCAAGCAGTAGTTTGACTGTTATTAATAAACCACATTGCTGCTACCTAATAAATGAGTCCAGTTTAAAAAACCCAACCAAACAAAAGCAAAACCCAACAGCAACCATTTTCAGTAAAGTTTTTAATTTTTTAAGCTTTTTGCTATCAGTTGGTCCCAAACCACTTTCCAAGCACATCTACTATTTTCTCTCCCTTGCCTTTGGCTTCCCATGGTGTCTCTTGTGAGAGATGGGTACCTTGCAGTTGTTTGAACCATTAAACTGGTTATTGATTGAACAGCAATTTGCCTTTGAGCTGATAGCAGGGCAACAGTGAGAGCACATGGCCATGACATTGGAGGAACAGCGATGGGGTATGTCTGTCGTTCACTAGCAGTCTGCAGTTAATTAAGAGGAGAAACAGTGAAACTCCTGTGACCATCTCCTGTAATTTGTGTTTCCTGGATAACTGAGTCAAGTACAATCATCTCTTTAGAAGTTTACTATCTTGGTTAACATAAAATCTGAAATGGGCCTTTTTTGATAGAACATTATGGCTGTTGGTTTGTTGACTGGCAAAGGAGAGAGAAGCTGCTTGATCTGTTTGTGACAGTACTGCAGGTATTTGATTTCTGTGGAGTTTCTCAGTTTCTGGACTGAGTCTTTTCACTCCTTGATGCATGCTTCTGTCAAGATTTAATTTAATTTTGAGATTACCAGTTACCTTGGAGTTCACTTCAGTAGCTGTAGTATCAGGTTCCTAGTCTTCCATGTTGCATGAAATAGAAACATGTGACATTTCTGTTCGCTCCCTCCCCTCCCTGTAACTAGGGACTGCTGTACTACAAGGTGTGATATCTACACATGAGATTGTTTTCACACAAGATTTTATTTGATTGCTCTGAAAGGTAGAAACAGTTACATTTTATATGGTACCACTTATGCAAACCCTTAATTTTTTCACAGCTCTTAAACACAAGTACGTGATGTGTTAAGCAATATTTTACTCTGAAGATCAAAACTGTATAGTTAGAAATTACAAGGAAATTCAGATTCTAGTAAGTATAAACCAATACTGGGATTTCTTCAAGTGCCACATTTTTAACTTACCTTGTGAGTAAACAGGATGGAGGTGCAAAGAGTGGTTGACTTAGATTGTTTCCCGTTGCATCTTGACCTTGCACGATGTCTAAAGAAATATATGTGATGGGATGGCAATCTGGGAAGGCACAAGGCTGAAAACTGAGTGTACCTATTGAGTCTAAAAATGACATTTTCTTGTGACTTTCATTTATCTTTTTTCTGGTTCCATTTATCAATTTGCCATTGTGCCTTAGCAGAGTCCAAAATCAGAAAAAAAAGTTTGAAAAACAGCATTGATTAAACTAAAGTAGAGACAAAATGTATATTATGTTAGTAACAACTTTAAGTTTGCATAAGAAATCAGCTGCAATGGTAAGAGCTAGAAGTATTTATTTTAATGAGACACTTTTTTTTTATTTTTTCCAAGCCATCTGTTGAGAGCTACAAATATTGTTAAGATCTGCCATTTGTCCTGTTCTGTCCAAGAAAAAAAATTTCATGGGAGGCGTGCGCTGTTTTGTTAACCTTGATATGAAATATACTTATTAGGTGCTTGCCTTTTCATTTAGAAGTCTATATTCATAATAAACTTATATTTCAGTGCTAAATTATTAATCTTAATTGTTATCTGAGAAAATTTTGGTTATTTACCAGTTATTAACTTTTATTATTAATTTATAAATCTTGCAAAGTTAATATAAGAAATACATATTTTTATACTTCATGTCTGCTATCAATCCTATGTTGAAGTTTGATAAGAATATATTCAAGCTCTTGAATTTCTTCTTTCAGTTGGAAAAGTGGCTTAAATCATGGAATTGAGGCACAAGATTTATTCTGAAAAGGAAACAAAGTACATCTAGGTTTGTATGACTGCCAGATATGTGCTTCTTTGAGGCCTTATGTTTTTTGCTCTGCCTGCTCATGATCTATAAGATCGTTAAAGAGCTGGTATCTCACCAAGGCACCGTGTTTTATACTTTATTAAAAATTGTGCCCCATAACCATCAAAATTAGTCAAAATAAACTGTAATTATGCTATTTCTTATTATGATGTCTTGTTTGCACATGTACACTGCTCTCTCTCCCTGTCTATGTCTGCCTGAGTGGTAGGGAATATTTCTGCATCTATACAACATGAACAGGATAATCCCAAGGCTTGCTTGCCTCTTTTCTTTGAGACTCTACAGCAAAGCAGCTACTCCGAGGGAAGGATCAGTCCCCAACACTGAGCAGGAAGTGCATGGGCACTCTGGCAAAGCCAGGAGCAGTTTCCTTTGCATGGCAGAGCTCCTCTCCCTCTCCCTCTCCCTCTCCCTCTCCCTCCCACACCTGGTGCTCTTTCTGCCCATGAGAGGAGGCCGGGGCTTGCGTCAGGGTGAGCTGCAGGCCTGACTGAGTGTTTCTGGGGAGCCAAGAAACCCCAAGAAACCCCAAGGCTGAAGGTGCTTTAACCCCTTCACTTGCTGTCAGTACACCAGAGCTTACGTGCAGAGCACTTCAGAGATAGAAAATTACTTTCTGGCTGTGGTGGAGCTACTTACAGGAGCCCAAAGGGGTTCCTGCTGAACTTCAAGTCAGTGACATGCCCTAACAGTTTGTCAGAAACAGTGGGTAGGAGAATGCTAATACGGTGTGAGTTAGAGGTGTCAACTTGTTAGGACATGGAGGAAGTAGATTCTAGGTCTTCACGGCCATAGAAGATTGCATCACCCACCACCTAACAATAAAGACTACTTTTGAAGGTCCTTCGTTGGTAGGGCCCCCTTCAAAAAAGAAAGGAGATCTTGTTCTGCCAATCCTTTAATGACTATGTCTCTCTGTGTGCATTTGGGGGAAGGGGGGGTTCAGATAGCCAGATGAATTTTAACAGAAGGTCTTTGTATAAAATATATTAAGAAAGAAATATATTTTAAATCAGTTTTCAAGAAAAAAAGTGAAGTTATGGCAAAGAAAAAGTGTAGTGGTATTTTATTCTGTCTTGCAGTTGCTTTGTAGAAAATACTCAGAGCGTGGTAATTCAAAACTATTTCCATTTTTCAAACCTATTTCTGTTAAGTTTTATTTGAAGGAAGTTGTTCAGCTGCATGTATAAGGCAGTAAATACATTTAGAAAGGTTGAATTATGAGGAATTCTGTTTGCTCTCCTTGTCTTCATCATGTGTAGAGGTTATTTGGAGTTGTATAAAAATTCAGCAGTTTAATATTAGTTCTTTATTTCTCGAGCACCAAAATAAGAAGATGTAATCCTTGAATAAATAAGTTGGTAATTTGAGACTTGAGGATTTAAGGATCTGTTCATTGTTTTATAATTATGTCCACCCATTACAAATGAATTTGTAATTTATTCTCCCCATCTGTGATAACCTAATCACCTGCCAACACTTGACAGTTCTGCACACTTGTGATTTATTCAATACCATCCTCCTACAACATGGAACAGGGTTTTAATTGCCTTTTGTGAAGATTTTTGCCAGCAGGGGAATGGAGCCTCATTCCTTCATTTGCAGACAGAAACTGCTTGCTCTGTACAAACTTTGTACAAACTTCAGATCTACCTTAAATACATTTGCTTTAGCTCTTTTTAATTCTTAGAAAAATTAACACAGACATGAAGATTTCTTTTCTCTCCTTTGACAAAGGACCTTGGCTGTCATGCTTATTGTTTCTGTACTTTTAACAACTTTAAATATATGATGCATCATTTATCTGCCTGCATGTGTGTGCAACTTGTAAATAATTTAATATTCTACTTTACCACTTGGCCTCTTTGCATAACTCTAAAATGGGGAAGATAAAATTCTGCTAAATTATTAATTCACTGGGAAATTGAAACAACTGACATAAATTAAGCACTGAAAATGGTTCCCTTTTCCTCTGTGGGAATCAAAGCAGTGAACACAATTGGATAACAGCGAGGGAGCTAAATGGACAAGATGATTTTAGAATAATTTAGATTGGAAAGGGCTTCTGTGGGCGTCATCTAGTCCAACCACCTGCTCAAAGCCAATCTACTTATCAGAGACATGCATGGTTGAGTCTTGAATGCCTCTAGCAGTGGAGATGATCCAGGATGGCGGTGTTCCAAGAGTCTCCTGTGTCCATGAGTACATAGGGCACATCAGACCTGTTGCCTGGATGGCTGGTAGGTTTTGGTAGTAGTCTGCAGTGTTAAAAGTTTTCCTACAGGTTAAAACTTTTGCAGCAAGGTGTACAGGTGTTGCAGTGCCATTGTGGCAGAGCAGAAAATTTTGCAGCTCATTCTAAATGGATCTTTAAAAGACCAAAGCACAGTGACTTTATGAAGGCCTCAAGGTCTTGCTACTTAAAATAATTTGGTTGTGTCAATTTTCATAGTAGGCAGTGATTTCTTTTAGTTACTTACTGTGTTTCATTTTGTTTTGCCATATTTATATAGTATATGTTGTAGTAGTTGTCAGAGATTGTTTTAAATGTTTAAAGAGAATTAAATGATTGTACATAGGGAACTGTGGTGAGATATTATTAGTATCCAGAAAAGCAGAAAAGTCCAGGCATGTAGCTGCAAAGCAGAGCATAGTATAATTTGTGGTTTAATAAAGAGCTATATAACCTAAAGTTAAACCTGTATTCTGCAACATCTCTGCACTCAGTAGCAGCCTTTTCTCTGATACTCCTTTGGTTTTGATCTGGTTTTATTTTGATTTGAGAGCAGCTGGGGAGTTCTGATATATTTGAGTGTTGTATATGTTTAACATGAACTGCAGTACCTGTGCTTTTTTTGTTTTCTTACCTGCTTCTCAATCCTGGGATATATCCGGGAATCCCATACATTCTTCTGAAGGGGAAGGTCAGTTTGCATAACACTTTCCAGATGCCCTGCTTATATTTAAGGATAAAAAATAAAAAATATCCCATGCAGACCTGTACATAACTAATAGAGATGCCTGGTGGTGGTGGCCTACACATCACAAATATGAGCAAAGATTGCTCCTGTGACCAAGTCCTTGATTTGTGTTGGATTGCACAAGGAGAGCGCCAGTTCCGTAGATCATCCTGTCCTTTGGTTTGGCATTCCACTACTGATTCTTGAGCATCCTTTTCAGCTAGCTGTTGTCAGTCATCCAGGTGAAATGTTAAAGATTGTTTGGGAAGCAAATCACTTTTTCTGTGGCAAGTGTGGAATGTGTGCAGAGACTAAAATACAGATAGTTTAAATGCACTGGGATGGTATATATGGCATGGTGGACGGAGTAATTATCACCTGGAAGAGATGCCAGCTTTCTGGAGCAGATCACCCTCCTTAAAGATCCCAACTGCTTCATCCCTGAGACCAAGTCCTCAGTATCAGACTTTTAGTGGGAGTACTTGTGCCCCTCTTCCTGAGTAGTTGAATTTTCAGTGTCATCATCATCTTCCTGAAACAAACTGGGATTGGTCAAGCCAGTTTGATGATGAAGAGTGAAGCAATGGCATAATGTTCTTAATGATCCGACTTCTCAGAAACATATCCTTAATGAATAGCAGAGCATGCCTGTGTAACATTTCTTCTGTATAAAAAAGGAGCACATAAAAACTGCTGTTACAGTGCTTTCTTTACTGACAGCAATTAGAATGGCTGGAAAAAATTAATCTGTGAACCGAAATGTTACAAATTGGATCAAAATCTGGGAGGGAGAAAGGGATTGTTAGCTGGAATTGACCTTTAGTTGTATGGCTCTACAGCTATGGGGATCCACATTTTGTGCCCTTTGCAGGCTTTAGTCACATAAGAGAATATGCAGGCTGAGGTATAACCTATGATTTTTCAGTAATGTCTCAACTTTTTATTTCTCAGTAGAGAACGTAAGCATACTAACAATGTTATTTCCCCCACTGTTTCTGTGCTGTCTGACTATGTCAAGAGGAGCCATGATTTCATCACCGCCTATTTCTACTTTATATATTTAATTCACAAAATCCTTAGTATCTTTTAACACATTTTGATATGATAATTTGTTTGGCAATTATAACTCCAATGATGTATTTATCCATCATGCCTTTATTTGGGTTCTAAATGTATAGCCATAAATAGTCATCAGTAGTGCTTTTATTAAATCAGATTAACATCTCAGCTAAAGAGTCCAAAAGACACAAGCACATTTTGCAGTGCTATTTTAGGAAACATTCATTAAATAGTATACCCAACCTGGAAATTGATGGATACATATAATTTCAGCAGCTTTCCACATGGCACTTTGTGTGCTATCATTATCAACTTCAACCAGGAGCTACATCACTTGTTTGCTCTGCTTGTCCTACCTGGAATGTATCCATGCATAATTCACTGTTAGACTGCACAAATGCAAAGGCCCACACAAAGGAAGCAAAAACCACTGGGAGCGGGAATCTTCCTTTTGGCAGCAGTATGGAGTCAGGTCAAACAAAGTGATTGTGGCTGCATTCAGTGTTGGTGCTTGTTGGTAAGATGCTATAGATGGAATGAGTTTCTCAGTCTTTTTAAATGTTACAATGATAGCAACTGCGTATCATAAGAGTGTTTATTCTAAGTTCTCAGAAGGAAATTATTGGTTCTTAGTTCTCAAAGAGCTTTTCACTACTCAATTGAAACATGGACTTGTCATAGTCCTGTGCAGTTCCAGATGGCATAAAGACCCTTGGTCTCTCTCTCACTGTATTTAGATAGCCTTGCTTGCATGTCTTTAATTATTACTGGGTAATTAAAATATGTCTATTAAAACTGACTAGCTGATAAGCAGAATGAGGCAAACTAACTCTGAAAAAACTGAAACTTTGACTGTCTAGGAAACTGGTGAACATCCCACCAGAAATCACTTCATTGCAGTTCAGTTAATGCTTATCTGTACACAGGAAAAATCCTATTTTTCTAGAGACTGACATGAGCATCATCGAAATCAACAGTTAATGAATGTTCATTAATATTATGAAAATCTCATTCCTTCTCCAAATACTTATGTGATTTACCACTCTATAACCATTTCAGAAGATTGCAGTGTACAACCGGCTTTGCTGCATCCTAACAGTAATCTGACAAAAATTGTATGAGGTTCTTACAGCCTAGGGATTTTTGCAGCATTTTTGAAAGGTCCCTAAAATGTATTACTTACAGCTGCATACAAGCTTTGTAAAGTATTAATAGCGCTACTTTTTCTGTGCTGAGGGGATTACTGCCATATACATTTTTAATTGGTGTAACAGTGCATGCAGAAGAATTTCAAAGCAGCTACTCAAGTGAAAACTCTCATTTTATTAATAGCCCATTCATGAGGAGGCTAAGAGAGGATTGTGAAAAGTGGAGAAGAATTGAAGTCTGATAAGAGAAGATGTGAGAACTGAGCACTGGATCCCTTGGGTCCAAAGCATGTGGCAACAGAGGACATTCTTCAGAGGAAGGAAGTTTAGGGTAGCAGACGCCGAAGGCTCAAAGGGTGCGCCTGGCCTGTGGCAGCCCAGCAACATCCTCTGTTTATGTAGGTGCCCAGTGATTTCCCTCTGCACACATCAGATTATTGAGAACACGTGATGCTGTAGCCAGGGCCCACCCCTGCTGGGAACTGTCTACACGCATTGATCCAGCAGTGGTCTATACAATGTTTTGGCATTTCAGAGTTGTCAAAGGTACCATCTTCAGGAAATGACCTTCTGAAAATCACCCATCTAATCATGGGGTTTGCATTTTCCTGGCCCTCAGCAAAACCAGTCCCTCTTGAACAATTGAGAAACATGTTTTGGGGTGTGCTGTCTCCTGTAGAGAAACTAAAGAAGTGCAGGTTTCATTAGTGAGCTGTTTGCTAATTCAAATGTGGCAGACCTGGTTGGGGAGAGCAGCAGTATCTGTCTAGAGTGTAAATGCATACAAACCCCTGTACCTTCTCTGTCTGCTTCTACCAGAACTCAGCCTGATGGGAATGTACTATGTACCTCCTGTAGTTGTTAAAAGATACAACTCTTGAACTAGAATTCTATTTTGAGCATAATCAAAGTGTTTCTAAATGACAGCAAAAGGTTTTCCGACATCAAATTTTGGGTTTCTCTTCCACAGCTCGTTCTGCACAGCGCTGTTTGCTGGAAGGTCAGTCAGTGTTGTTGACTGCATGTGTTATTTATTTCTATATATTCATATGTGTTTGCATAGGTATGTATATAAACATATTAGATGCAGGTGGTTTTTGAACAGAGCTTCCACTAGTATAACTCAATATATAAGGTCAGCTACTTATCCTGAGTCCCTTAGTTTGATTATTAGCTGGTACATGATGGGAATGACCACTGTGCTTCAGGGTGTATGTGAAGGGAATGGCTGATAAGCCTGAAACAATAGTATCTTTACAGGATATTGTCAATAAAACTGTATTTGATAAACCATTTTAAGCCACTTCTTTTTGCTGCCAATTGTTTTATCTGATTTTCAGCAGCAGCTTCCTCTTGCAGTGACTCCACAGTGTGCAGGCACCAAAGGTTTCCCATCACTTTCTTTCTCCTTCTCTTTCTACGACAATCCATTCTCTGCTGGCCTCACCTGCTGTGGTCTCCTCCGTCCCTTGCATTGGGCTCACAGAGCAGCAGCAGTTGGGTGCTGAACACAGAGCTGGGACCCTGTGGTTGGGTGAAAGTAGGGGTCTACACCAAGCACAGGACTGAAAGAATTCCCAGGAACTTCCTTATGTGAACAGATTCCTCTTCACATGCTTTTGCTTCTGACCAAAAAGGTAAACCTCATACCTCTGACAAATCTGTTAATCACAACCTGTAATTGTTACCTTCCACATCATTTTACCTGGTAGAATTTAAGTAAATGAGTGAACTGGTGGTGGCAGTTGCATAATTAGCTCCAATATCACAACTGCTCTTCACCAGTGTATGTGCAGTTTCCTTCTTTCCTAGAATATCTCTGAAGTTTTGAAATTGATTGCTAGCTGCCTTCAAAAGTGAAAGGACTTGAATTAAAGGACAGAATGAAAGTGCTGTCTTTTTAGATGTCAAACCTCACTTCACTTGGCTGGTCATAAGGAGACATTCTCCTCTAGTTATTTCTCTGATCAACTGCAATTTTCAGAGTATTTTCTATTGCTAATGGTGAAGGAACTTGTTCTTTTGGAGATGGGTCACATTTATGGCTAACCTTCAGGAAATTCAGACATGCAATATAAGATTACCTAAATTAGAGGGACAGATGTTAGGCTTTAAGAGATTTTTGTTATCTTGACAGTTAAATGTTAACAATTCCAGAATACTGAAACCCTAATCTTATCTATTGCAATTTTTTTGTTTGTTTGTTACTGTACATTTAAATTGTGAAACACTCTGTATTTGGTTTAGGATTTATTTTAGTTTAATTTTTTTGAGAGATTGCTGTAAAGAAAGACTGGCAGAAATGGCTCAGCAGCATAATGTGCAAGTATAAATAGAATGCAAGCTGTCCATTTATCTCAGTCCTGATCTACTTATATTCATCTGATGCTCATTACAATCGTGGTTTGTCTCTGAGCAGATACATCCAGTTAGGATTAAGCTTGGACAACTAACCTAATTCGCTCTTGTAGCTTAATTCAGGGTTTGTGTCTAGGTTTCTTGTGATACCAAATAATTCTTTTAACTTCCAGCCCTTAATAAATCAACATCAAAATATTAAAAATGTTTATCATTGTCTATGTTTTTATGAGATACTGAATTTGTTTGCAGTGGCATTTAAGTTTGCCCAGATACAGCATTATTCATACCTCTTTCTGAGACTTCTTCCCACTCCAGCTTCTGCTGATATGCCATGGTATTCTATTAAATATAGTTTCAGATAACAGATTCCCTAGATTACTCTATGGGACCCCTCTTTACTTTTTGATAGAATATTCTGCCAGAGTAGCCTGGAAGTGAAATATAAGCACACCTATCCAATTCTAACAAGCATAGAAATAATAAAGATTGTGCCTGCATTTTATATTAATCTTGTCTACTTTGAAAAAGGAAGATTCAGTCTTTTCTTGTATTTCAAGAATCTTGAATGTTCATGGAACAATGATTTTTTTCTTGGCTTTTCAGACAGGTTTTCTCAGCATTTTCAGACTACAAGAGCCCTGTGAGATTTGTGGATGTAAAAATATCAAGTTTTATGTCTTTAACATCTCAGCTACACTTTTTTTTCCATTTAAAATCTGCATCTAGTTGACTTTATTGTTTTAGCCTAGTGACTGGCCTCTGGCATGGATTAATCTTTGACAACTTATTTTCAATTTTAAAAATCAACACAAGCAACTTGCCATAACTCAGCACTTAAATAGGGTTACAAAAATGCTGAGGACCAAGCATAACAATCAGTGCTAACTTGTTATGGTATGTGGGTGTTCAACTCTATAAAACAACTTTGCAGGACATAATTGATGAAATATGATTTAAAGAGAAGAATCTAAACAACATTTCACTTTTTCTCCCCCTCCTTTCATTTCCACTGATACTGTGGGTGTGCTGAGGCTGGATGATCCACATGGCAAGATTTAGCTTGTATGTGCCCTTATATTTGTTTTTAAAAATTGATCCAAGAAACAGTAATTTCTGAGCTCTGCATATGTGTATATTAGATGCAATTCCCCATATAATTTTCAGAATCTATTATATTCTTCATGTGAGATCTCTCCTGCAGCCCTCTGGGTTGTTACTGGGGATGTGAAGGCACTGCCCATACTAGGCTTTCTCCTACCTGCCAGAATTCCAGAGAAAAAGTGTGTGAGCGGAAGATATGGATTGCACAGGTGGACTCCTGTGCCATGTGTGCGTGGTGGGATCTTGAAGTGCACGGCAGCTGCCATGTTTCATGTCCATGTGAGATGGACTCTTTTCCCCGAAAAATGAGGTCTACAGTAGGAGAAATAGCAACGCCAGCAGCAGTGGCTTATCAGCAGATATGAAGAAGTGTGGAGGAACGGAATAAATTTAGAAAAAACACTAGAGCAGTGATGATTCTGCTGCCAGAGTCTCCTGAGCTGTACGTTTAGGAGGGGCACATGATCCTATAATGTGAATCTTTCAACATCACATCAAATGTGAGGATATAAGGAAGGGCCTGTAAATAATTGTTAGGGTTTGGAGGAAAAATCACAGTGTGCCATTTGAGATGTCCTGTAAAGATAAGGCCCCTGTACAAACAAAAAGATCAAAAGGAGTAGCAGGATCATTTAGTGGTGAAGAAAGTGATGGCATCTTAATTTAAGGATTCCCAAGAAAACTTGAAGTTACTGTTCTGAAGTATTGTGAGAGTCCCTGGGAAAGGAGGAATCAGAGTGTACAGCTGTAAGTCAGTGTGGCTGCTTCTGTTGTCAATGTGCAACACTCTGCCTGCGGTCAGAAATAGACCTGGCAATGAAGCATGAGAAAAATAAGACCTATTTCATTGCCACAATTTTGTTGATTCCATCAGGCTGTCTGCAGTCATTTAAAGATAATTGGAGGGGTGTTACCCACTGAATGTTGCTGTTTATGTAGTGTGAAGGGAGAGATAGGTGCAGTCTAGTTGGTTCTGCCAGCTAATACTCAAAGAATATTGCTGTCTGTAAACTCTGGTGTAATTTGCTGATGCTGTACAGTCCTTTGAATCCTGTTCTTCGAATAGGAGCTTTTGTTACGGTAATGCCAACAGCAAGGGAAAATATTCAGATTATTTTCCTGGAGATAGAAGCTGCTGCTATTTGGAAAACAGTGCATTACACCATCTGTTTCCTTCTGATTGCGCACTACCATAGCCATTGTTGTGATTAATTTCTTTGCTTCTAGGCACAAATTTGAGTGCTTGAAAGAAGATTAAAAGCTTGTTTGTGGACAGGGATGTAGCTAATGGCTAGATTTCAGTAGGATTGTGTGTACTTACCAACTTTACAGTTTAAGTCATCAATCTTCTGCATGTATTTGATACATGAAGAAAGAAATGGGAACATCCTTTTTATTTGTAATAATCTTCTACATAAATTGTTGGTGAGGTTTTCACCATGTGTCATGAGTGTCATCACACTCTCAAAATGCCACTGGGACAATGAGTCACTTTTCACAGAATTGTGGAATCACATAGGTCAGAAAAGACCTTTAAGATCATCAAGTCCAACTATCAACCTAGCACTGGCAGCTGCACAACTAAACCATGTCCCTAAGTGCCACATATATATCTCTTTTTAAATACCTCCAGAGATGGTGACTAAACCACTTGCCTGGGCAGCCTGATCCAGGGCCTGTCAAATGCTTTTATGAAGAAATTTTTTCTAGTATTTGATCTAAACCTCCCTGGCACAGCCTGAGGCAATTTTCTCTCATCCTATCTACCTCATTTTCTAGCAAGGCTTGGCTGCTGGAAGAAAATGTGGTAGTTTCATCATCATCCCACTTGATCGTCAGGGCAGGTCCTTGGGTCATGAGGCAGGTGTGCCCCAAGAGCCCCAAACAAGTAGTTATTATCCTGCCAGGTAGGAGGGAAGCTCTGATGGTTGACAAACTGCCACAGGCATCCCCTGGTCACATTTGATGCCTCCCCTGGGAAACTCAGCAAGGAACACATTGCAGTGTTGTCCCTGCAGATGCTGTTATCCTTTATGTGACGAGAACCACTGCTTTGTGCCCCCAGTGACAAGTAGCAAAAGAACATGTGGATTTTTGCCTCATATGGATGCTGTGACTTGCCTCAGTTCCTCTTTTGTTTGAACCCTGAGTATATAGTACAGAGGCAGTGCATATAATGGTGGTGTTCCACCACTAGGCTGTTCCTGTCCTTCCTTCCTGTGAATTTCTGGGTACTTAAATAGGCTTGGAAAGCCTTTGATCTGAGACACGTAGCACATAGCTGTAATATGCAGTGGTCCATCTGCTTGATATAATGAATTTGGAAAACAAGTGAAACTCATCTGCTCTCAATTATTATTTTGATATTTTTTTTGGTTGTCACATTTCAAGATTGTCACATTTGTCCATGATTTCATGTCAAAAGCTGAACATCTTCCAGCTAGGACTGCAACAATTCTCTCCTGTTAACACAGTGTGTGCAAACTAATATTTTGTAATACAGTATTTAATATTTACTTCAGTGTGACTTAATTAAAGGTTGTCTCTTGGAATTTGCTTTCAGACTAATAGATGATACATCATATTTTAAAAAACATCCTCAGGGTGATGTGCATAATGACACATAGTTGGGTTGTGGCAGATCTGTAGTCATACAGGACATAGTTAAAGAGAACTGAGAGGAAAACCTTGACTGCCAAGTAAAGCAGCATTATCAATTTCCTCTCTCCTGCACTGAAAGAGACAGGGGGAACAGACAGTGTAGAGTTTCCTGATATGTTTTAAGAAAGCCTGGGATTCATTTCCCCTCCCTTCCTTCCTATGAGCTTTTAACTCCCAGGAAGACCCAGGTTTTTCTCATAAGACCTCTCTGCTCAGATCTTCTGGAGACGGGCTCTGCCTTTGCAGGGCTCAGTACTCTGTAGAAATACAGGGGGAGGAAGAGGAATTGTATTGATGATGAGAGTCTGACTTTGGTAAAGGAACTGGAGTTTCTAACTGACAGCATTTTATTCACAATTTCCTGGCATGAGCACTTGTCCCTGAGGGATACCAGGTGCCTGAGACAAAGTAGGAAATGCAGCAAGTGCCAGTGCAAGACTTCTGGCTTTGGAATGCCAAGCTGTGAACTTACAAGCAAGACTGTAAAGTTAAAAGAAAGATGTTCAACTCGCCCTTCTTTAGGAGAAACCTCACAAGTTTCTTCGCGACAGCTGAACGTCCTTTGTGTTGAGGAGAAGGATGTGAAGAAGGAGCTGAATTGTACCAGCTACTTGGGATGAGCAGTGGCATTGGATCTCCATGTGCAGCTGGAGTGTGTTGACAAACTGGATGTTTTGTGGGGGCTTTTCTTCATCCTAAACAGCACTGAGGTGTTAGTTTGGATAAAACACTAAAAAAGAGACAGTCTTGCACCTTTTTTTATTTTCTTAAAATTGCACTTGCTAGTCAGACCTGCTTATGTGAGAAGCTGTGACTGCTTTATTCATACTGATCACACTGGAAGTAGACTGAAGCTGTGGCAAGATGTCCTGTCTGCTGGGTCCAGCGTGCTAAGAACTGAGAGGTTGTTGCAGCTTCATGCAGAAAGTATTTTGGTATTTTCAGTCTGTTAAGTGCGACCAATTTTTTTTATTTTCCTTTCTCGTGAAACTAGGTGTTGGTTCCTGAAGAACAGCACATGCAATACAAATACTGTATTGTATGCATTGAACCCTCTTCCAGCACTTTAAAACTGCAGCCTTTTTTATAATTTTTGTTATCATCTGAATTTGACAAAGAAGTGTCACTCTCCACTGACATTTAAAAACAAAATCAGAGTATCTTTCAGTGTGTTAGAAGAGAGTAATTCTTAGGAGATTTTTTATTTCTTTTGCTGAGTTGTTTGGTGAAGATACACCCATGTCTCAACGTCGCCTTTTAAGGGAAGGACATGAAAGTCATTTTAGGATCCTACAAAGATTCTTCCAAATCCTTCATGGCAGACGGCACTCAAGAAATAACCCACATCAAATATGCTCTGGTGAGGTGAATGTATATGTGATCCTATAGTGTGATGTGTGTGTACACAGAAAGTTGCACTTAAATTGGAGCAGCATGTGAGTTAAATATGAGCAGTAAGCAGCCTAGGATTTGTTTTACTGATTTTTTTTGGCTGATGATTCTTGCAGGAACAAGTGGGGTTTTTTTGAAAGTGTACTCGAGTAGGGATCCAGCAACTGTTACAGTTAAAAAATATAAATCTTTGTCAATATTAGGTATTACTCATGATAGTAAGTACTCTCTGTCACCAGTACCTACTGGAGAAAAACTCTATACCTTGTTTTTTCTTGCAGTTCCAGGTGTGTGACAGTATCTAACAGAGATTTGAATGCTTTTATATTGCCCTCCTTTTATATTCTGGAAGAATATCTATTGCTGAGTATTCCTCTCCTAAAAAGTATACCTATTTAGGCAAAAGAAAATATTTTTAATTGTACTCAAAAAACCAAGAAGCTTCTGATCATATCTGTAAGGTACTAAATTTAGGACTTGCCACCACTTACTCAGTCTCAAAGTCTGGTTCATACAGTATGTGTTAGTGTGACTGATAATTATATAATCTTTGTGTTTAGTAAAGCTACATTTTGGGCTTTTTTAAAATCTAAAATAAGTTAATCCTGACTGGCTAAGATAAACTGAAGTAGACTTTTCAATAATTAATTACCACTTTCTGGGATTTTTTATGCATAGTGACTATTACAGTCTTAAAAATGAAAGGACTTTTTTCCTTTCTTTTTACATTCATTTGGAAATTGACATCGACATAAACTAAGCTACCTTAGTTAATTTTCAAGTGTTTTCAGTATTCCTTCTTTGATGTTGACATTTACTCTTAGGAAAAAAACCCCAAAACCTATGCAAAAAATGCCTCTCTGGTGATTTGATTTTCTTACTGTACTGTCATTTTTACTGTACTCACTGACTCTTTTGTCATCTAGTGTGTTTGGAATTAAAATTGCAAGGTTTTATTTTATATATATTTTTTTTTAAACTTTTGAAATGTAGAGATTTCACCTTTCCTAACTTATCAGTTCTGGGTATTCATGAGGTCAGTGGCCATTTGGTACTTTTAGGAGTGTTTACTAGTACATTGCCAAAATCTAGCAATTAATTCTATGCAGCTCAGACTAGAAAAAGTTTTGATGTAAATTGCTGTTCATCACAGTAAAGAAACATCAGGAAAAATTTGGTAGTAAGTTAACCATATGGGATGCTGTCTTGTAAGCAAAACAAGGTCTCCTCAAATTTCAGTCTTACTTTCATGTGGGATTCAACTACCATTTGGTAGCACTCACAGTGCAGTCAAATCCATAGTGTAGCCATGAAAGCCATTACTTTCACCAAATATTTTATTATATTTATGTTTTTATGAGTTTCAGGCACATTCATTAATGGATTGGAGCTAATCCGAAGTATAGGCAAAGCATTGACTACATAGGAGAAAAACACAAATTTAATCTATTGAACACATTCTATAACATAGATAGTATTCCTAATTTTTGCCTAATTTCCATTAAACAAGATTCTTTATATAAATCTTGTAATGCTACACAATCATTTCTTATTTACATCTTCCTTTCACTGTCTAGAGGTGTGTGTACAGTCAGAAAATAGTACGTTTCTGTTGGAAGCTGTCAGTTCTGTCTCCCACCCATCCTTATTATTATTCCAACTCTTTTTGATCATGTGGCAGCCTTTTCTGTTTGAAGTCTTCAAGTATGCAAAAATTCTGTTTCCTTTCCTTCCTGTTACCCATTTTATATTGACAGTAGGAAAGCAAGTATAGGCTTTTAATGTTAATCTTATATACCCAGTAAGAATTACTCCATTGTTTTGGTCAAAACTCGTTTATGGCCTTTTGGACTGATCCGGCTTTTCCCGCCTTCCTGGTAGCAAAGCTCAGCTTTCAATGGCACTTGCAGACCTAATGTTACACAGAAGGTGGATCAAAGCTCTAGATTGTGGAAAGGGAGAGGTACTCGAGCCTAGGAACATTTCTGTCCTATAGTTACGCTGGGTGAAATCACAATTTTGGCAGAACGTATTTCCAAAGTAAATGTGCTTGTGATTCTGTGAATCCGTGATGTATACACGTCTCTTCTCCGTGTGACAAAGTTGAACTGCTCTGTCCTGCTGTCCCAAGTCTCACTTTGTTCTCTCTTCATTAACATCTCTGGAAATTGCTGAGGGCATGTTTGCTTTGCTGTCACTTCATCCATTCCCTACATGTTAAAATATTTAATATAGAATATAGAAACCTTTAACTGAACAATAAATGTCCTAGTTCATATATTGATTTTACATTACCTTATTTACCTTAATAAGGAAAGCTGGGCTGGCTTCCAGAGTCATCATACTTCATCAAATCAACCTCTGTTTTATTTTTATTTTAACAAAGCAGACTTTATTTACTTACACCTTGTTGACAGTTGGATCTGTCCTCCTTGGCCTAATGCTCATTGTGCTGTTCTTTGCAGGTGTCTTTTACTCAGGGCAGGCTGTGTTGCTTTTATCTGCTCACCCTGGCTGAGCCCTGGCTCTGGTGACATTTGCTCTTTGGATGCAGATGTTTGGGATCAGGTGCCATGTGGCCTCTCCTACCTGGACAGGCGGGGCCTAGGCTGGTACAACGGGTGCTGTGAAGCAGCATCACGTTTTCTGAATCCATCGCTGACTGTGTCTCTTCTGTGTGCTTCTTCATCTCTGAGTGCAAGCAGGTGGGACAGCAGTTGTGGGTTTGTGGAGGATTTCAGCCCTGGAAAGATGTGGCTCTGAGCAGTCTTCTCTGGGGACACGTCTCCCATCATCAGGGGAGCTTTTCCAAGGGGCTGACATGCTCTGGCCCTTTGTGATGGCCATCCCAGCATGGTGCTCACAGAGCATGCTTTGAGATTCTCTCTCTTCTCACTTTCCCTAAGCAAATGGGAGCAGTGGGTCAGCTTGAACCAAGAGCTGTAAAACAAGTCTGGTAAGTGGAGACGCCAGAGACATCTGTCTTCAGTCTGTGCTGTGCATGGTAAGGATGGGGAGTATCTTTGGAGGCATCCTGTAGTCTACATCTTTTCACTCTGGATTCAGGTTGGTTTTCTGACAAAGATGACTGAAGCTCTGAAGCAGTTTGCTTTTGTGTGTAGCTCTAGGTATGTGTGAATTGACGGCTGAGGAGACTGTCTGTGTCACAGGGTCCTTCCAAGCCGAAGAAGTTCTGCAAAAAGGTACAGTGAGCAGCACTGTGATGTGGGTGTCTCACAAAGAGATTTTTGTAGTGAGTCAGACAGGGCTTGGTTAATCCATAACCTGAACAGCCCACCATAAAGAGTGAAGAAGAGGCTAGAGGAAGAGCACTTTTGCATCATGTGTGTCAGGAAAGGGGATGCCGATGTGGTACATCTTTTCCTGAAGCTGTATGAGTATTTCTGTTGGACATTGGGCATTCTTGTATGGGGAGAGGTAGTTAGCTTACAGGCAGGCTAGCAAAATGTGTGGATGCAGGAAATGTCAGACTGAACATGCAAAAATAGCAGAAGTATTTAAGTACCTGAAGGCTTCAGTGTAGCAAACACTGACATTTCTGATCAGTGTTAAAGTCTGCCACAACAAGTTTATTACTGTTAGTCCCCATGCTAGATAGGTTCAAGTGTGCAAGGCTGTGTTTACTGTTTGCTGCATTCACACCTTTGTTTGCTGGCTGGATAAAGGTGTTGAAAAGGGATTCATTTGAGATTTTGGGTTTCTGTGCTTGAGGCTTTGATTGACCTGTCCTGCTTGAAATGCTCTTGCACTTTTTCAATCAGAAAGATGGAGAAGAGAGTTAGGTGTGAATCCATAGCAGGGGTGATAAACTGTACCTGTGACTAAGCAATTCAGTAGGACTAGTTCCAGATAGCATTGGGAATATCTGCATGAAACACAGTTTTGCTTTGCTTTGTTAGCGACTAACGTGAATGAAAATATGCTTAGGGCTTATGCTTATATATACTGTATCAGACACTGGGTATATCAGCAGTCTGTAAATATTCAGGGCGCGGTCATGAGGGGAGAACACTGTAATTAAAGTGATAATTACAAGAACAATGCATTAGTGGAGGAAAATCTATTTGTAAAGTCATCTTGTGCCACCTGTTGTATTTATGGAACAAAGTTCAGATAATACTAAAGCTCTTGCCTTCTCGGGGCAGTTTGTTCTGAGCAGGGGAAGGGAAAAGTGGACCTTTTTCTTCTCTGATGATGAATCAGAGAGGAATTTCAGTAGCAGAAATGAAGAGTTACTATTTTTTCTCAGAGTGGTGTTCATGGCTGGACTTTGTAGCACAGGGTAAGTTGGCTTAACTTATAAAAACTCCTAGTTCGTGTAAATGTAAACAGACCTGTGTAGTCTGCTAAGTCAGGGGTGTGTAAGGTGTGTGGCTTGGGACTGTGCTCTTGGAAGCATTTTAAACATGTTTTCTATGTGCCAAAAACCTCATGTATTTCAAGAGTCTTAATACAAATTTTGCTAGTTCATTGATTCTTGAAAATATACACTGTTCATACAATACACATCATTGGAGAGTCTGAGTTGTAGATGGTAGTATTTGGGTTTTATTTTAAAACATTTTTCCAAAGGAAGTAAAACGTTAGATATTTTAGGATCTAAATTTTCCTGTAAGGTTTTTATAGACCTTTCTTTCTTTTCAGATAGCATTCCCCAACTTGTTGCTATTTAATATCTGTGATGTGCTTAATTGATTTATTTGGCTCAGAAAAGTTACTTGGTGAAAAGTGAGCACATCAGCAAAACCAGTCACAGCTGACATCTTCTGAAGACAGAAAAGGTTCCAAGTAATACGTCCATCAAAAGTGAACTGTTTCTTCCCTGGAATCATTTTCAGAGCATCATCATACAATTTAATAGGGATGTGTTCAATATGTGTTTTCTGATAGAAAGGTTGTTCAGATACCAGTTCAGCAACACTGGCAAATGTTTTTCTCTGTATTTACATCTCCTGTAAATCTGAGGGACCTTAGCCTCCTTTTTTTTAAAACACTTTTTTAGGCCCGCTTTTAAAAAAAAAATCTTTATTCTTTGTGTTAAAAGTAGAAGTGAAGGAAATCATGTTTTGAGAAGTGTATTTTACAATCACATTAAGACGTGTGCTGTGATAGAAAGCAGAAATATCTAAAAAGTATGACATTATCAGCAGATTTGTGAGATTGGTCCCACTCAAGATTCCCAAAATTGCTTATTATTTCCTATTTTTTGTGTTAAAAAGAGTGATTTTAATTAAATTAGAACATTCTGAATTACACTCCTATAAAAGTTACTATTTTCAAGTTTTTGGTGCCCTAATTTGGAAGAAAGAAGGTTACTTCTCCAGCTGTGTGCATAATAAGGAAGGAATATGTTCTGGTATACTGATATACAGACCACCACTTTTATTTTCCTGGATGGTGATTCTTCCAGGAAAACAAAGACTTTTAAGATTCTCTCTGATGAGTGAGAGACACTCACACAGAATTAGGGGCAATACAAGACTGTGCCTCTAGGCTCCTCTTCTGTAGATGCACACTGACTGAACTCCATGAGCCTGTTCCCTTGGCCATTGGACCTCCCCAGCCCTCTTTTCCCCTGTTTGCTAAGATTTAAACTGTCCTCTGAGTTTTATTACAGGGAACAGACTTTTTCTAAGGGTTGTCGTTGTTGTTGTGTGACATTAAGGGTTGTGCATGTGAATAGAGGAAAAAAAATGTGAAAAATAGTTCTGTTACTTCAATACAGGTGAAATGAATCCTCAGAAAACAAAATCTGACTGTTCTTTTGACTCTTGAACTGGGGAGAAAATGTCTTCCCGACATGTATATATACATGCTACTTGAAAAGTCCTTTTAATTAGAGGCAGTAGCTATATATGACATTAATACCATAAGAGGCAGTGGGCTAGTAGGAATTTATATATTTCCTGCTTTCATAGCCACTGAAGAATATGTAAAAAGATAATGTAGTAGTGGAAAAAAAGAACTTATAATTGCCCTGATCAATAACCTGAGAGACTTTGCTTCAATAATTTAGAGTAAAAATTACTTACTGTTCTTACAACATACTTTTGCTTTTCCACATGGAGAATTGTCAACAAGTAGATATTTACTCTCTGGGCAGAACCAGTCCTGGAGCCAGGATGTAGCTTTATTTACTCCCTTTATCTTCTTCATTGTTCTTCCAAGAAGTTGCCAATCTCCTGTGCTGTTGCAATCTGTTTAGTTCTACTGAAGTTGTGCTTAATAGGATGGTTTGCACTACTTCCTCTTACTGTGTATGCTTACAGTGTTTAGATCACACATGATCTTCAAATTAACCTCAGAGGTTAAGTCTACCTGAAAAGGTCAAACACACACAGCCTTGTGCTGAAGCAACCAAAGTCAAAAGGCTCAAAGTTTATTGTAAGATTTCCAGCACTTCCTGACTGAAGCCAGCTCTTGTATTTACTTATTTATTTAATCTTATTTCAGAGCCACTACATCTTCTTCCAAATCAGGAAGTGGAGATCAACTTTTATATGTTTCATTTCTTGCTCAGTGATCTAAAATATACCCCAAAAAAGTTTCTCTTTTGGTCAGTAGTTAGTCCAACATCACACACAGTTTCTGTTTCTTGCACTTGGACTCAACTATGGTATGAAATCTCCTGCAGTCTTGTTGGTTGGTGTTTTTTCCTGAAAATAATGGCCAAGGGCTGCTGACAGCTCTAGTTTTCACATCTACTTACTCTTCATGACTATCTGTCAGCAGTCTTTGGTGTTATTGACTGTGAGTTTGTCAACTTGCACAACTCAAGGTGAGGGACCAGGCTGTTGAGTAAGTTCATTCTTGCTTTTTGGAGTGAGGCCAAAGAACTAACTGAAGGACCTGGGAATCTTTTGTAGGGGCTGCTTCTTCTCCCTTCTTACCCCCCAGGTGGAAAAACTGTGAGATTTTTCCACCTGCACTGTTGACAGTATGCAGCAAGTCTCAGCCTCATCTAATTATTTTAATCAGTCTTACCCTTTTTTGTAATTTCAAAGTTTCTAGTCAACTCCGGAACTTTTTTAAATAGAGGTCACAAAAAAGTGAGTCCAGGGACCAAGTTACAAGAAGATCCTGAAGGGCTGAGTGGGAATGGCTTGCAGGTGTCTTTCAGTAAGAAGTTTTGTCCACTTAACAAACCATAGCAGTTGGTGGAGCAGTTGGGATGCTGTAATTTCAGAAGTGAGTGGTTAGTCAAGAGTACACTTTTAAAAATTGTGTCCAGTACAATTCTCATGACAATTTATCTTGGAGTTGTCCTGGATTACAACAGCTCTTGTGATGTGTGAATTACCTACAGTAATCTAAATTTGGAGAGGGCTATATCTTGAGAACCGTTAGGAGTTTCAGATGGACAGGCTTAACACGGTTGTTTAGTTGCATTAGTGATGAGTAGTTCTCTGAATGATTCCCTCTTTTGATTTATTTCTCTGACAAATCACTCTAGAAGTCTCTACAGTATGTGACATATAGTTTATATGATTGTGTGGCAGGGAGCTAATGGAAGAACTAATTTATCTGTATCCTTTGAATTTTGGGGAAGGAACTATTTGCTTTTCAGCCCTTTATTTGAAGGAAAGATGCGATAAATGTTGCCTTCATTTTCTTCTTCTAGGTGAAAGATTACCTTTCATGAAACATGAGGAACTGGTTTCATGCAGTGAGTCTATGGAGCAGAATACTCTCTAATTCCTAAGACACCATGATTAAAAAATTAACATTTTCGCTGCTTTAGTCAAACACTTATATAATTCTTACTTTCTTTGCTGGATTCCAAAGGTGTGTATGAGAAGGTGGATAGGGATCAATATGTCAGTTTTTAAAGAGTGGTAGTATGTGAAATGAAGAATTGAAGATGTTGCCTCTATCCTTTTGCATTAGAGAAACTTCACCTTTCTAATACTGCTTGTTACAGCTGCATTTTTGAAACAGAAACTCACAGCTCTCCTTCAATTCTCCTTTCAAACTCTAGCTTCTACCATCTAAATCTCTGCAACCCCAGTAGTGTCTTCAGACATTTTAACTTGACTGTGTATGTGGGGAACAGGTAATCATTTGTGTCATCTACCGTGATGGCTATCAAAGACTTTTTAAGGACTTCAGGTGAAAGTACAGGTGGTGTCTACTACTTTTAGTGTAAACTTTTCTCCTTTTGGTTGATAGCATTTGACCTTGGTTCCTTCTCTGATTTTTTTCTGACTTCCACCTATTGAAAACTATGTTCTTTGTCTGCAAGGTAAGTTGTAATAATTATTTTTGCAGATGTTGTCATTTGCCTTTAGAGAGTTATTTCAGGGTTCAATTCCTTGGAAAAAAAAAATCAAGATTCCAAGCTTTTGAGGTGTTCTAACCTGGTTTGCATGCTCCAAGTATGAGTAATGTGTACCTACAGTTCAGCACAAAACCAGCCTCTGCTGCCACATTCGCTGAAAGCATTAAAGGAGGTTTGCTGCTATTGACCTTTAATATTAAAGCTTAAAACATAAGAACTGTCTGAGTAGTGGCTCCCAACAAAGCCTGTTTCTTTGCCTTTGCCAAAAGAAGGACTTGGGGATTTGGTCCAGCCCTTGAAATCTCTTTCTATATTCAGTTGTCTAAATACAGATCAGACTGTATGCAGACAACTTGAGTTGTGTTGGAAAAATTTGTAATGAACCTCCAGGTTTTGAGGTGTCAGGAGGTTGTCTTGGGGATCATGGGCTTGGGCTCAGGTAACAGCTTTCTCCCTGAAGGCGCTTAAGCCACCATTTGGCAATGAATCCAGTTTAATTCCTAAACAACTGGAATTTGTCTGGGGGTCTGAGGATAAAGATCTTACAGTCACAAGAGTTATGCATCCTCCACTCAGTATTTTCCACTCTGGCATGCTTCCAGTATGAAAGAGAGAAAAGGTAGTCCCAAGCCCATCTTATCAGATGGGGTTTGAGCCATTTGCCCAGCTTCAGGTCACCTCAGTTTATCCCCTTTAGCATTACAAAGTAACCCAGCATATTTTTTAGGAACAAGGAGTCATAAACAGAGTAATAACAACTGTTTTCCACATTAGTTTGCTTCCTTCTCTCAGTGACAAAACCCTATTATTATTATTATTGTTTACATTTAAACAATGAAAATGCTCTTCCCCTCTCCCAGCACATGCCAACCTCAAACCCTCACAGTCCACGAGATTTTTATGGATGCTCTGTAGCATAGTCATGGTAGCATGCTGCTGCCCTGAAGTCTCCTCTCCAAACAATGGGCTTGTTCACTCTTGAATATTTTAAATTTTTAAAAACAATTTCCTCTGCATGACCATGTTTATTTTAGAAAGGAAAAAACAGAGGTTGTTCTTGCAACCTGCAAATGCCATCAGTGCTTCAGGGAGAGAAGACATGTTCTAGAGCACAGTGCCAGCAGTTAAGCAAGTGAGGGGAGACAGTATGGTATAAAACAATTATATAAAACCAGAGAAAACGTGACAAAGTAGGCTTTGGGTTGCAGTTTGCCAAATTGCGAAGCACACCAGAAATACACTGATTAGCTGCCAATCTCTGCTGTTGCATGGGAGGCAGTAACTTCAGCGGACTTGCTGCCACAGAGGGGAACAGGCTTCCATTAGGTCTGATTCCATTTCTCACCATTTAGGCTTCAGGACAGACTTTGGTTGCTGGTTTATAGCATGGCACTTGATCTAAAGACCTCCTCGTGAGAGGAGTATTTGCACAAGCTCTTTATCAGCCAGCTGCTGGTGACTGTACCTGTGAACCCTTAAATGCCTGTGAATTCACCCCAGCGGGGCTGGCTGAAGCTAAATATCAGTCAGTTGCCAGGAGGTAGAAGGCAGCTGCTTGTGGTTTTGGGCAAGCTCCTGATAAAGCTGTGAGTCTTTTCCTTCCACTCAGGTACAATGATAGGTTCTTCTTTCCTGAAGAAGAAAATATGAAGTAAGCTCAATGAAGTGATGGCTTTTTGTTGTTGGTTTGTGGAGACTAATATACTTATGTGCTGTTACCCATTTGTAGCTGAGCTGCTGTTTCCTTCTCTAGTAAATAAAGTAAGGTGATTAAAAATAAGATGTGCAGTGGTTTTTTCTGCCCTAAGGAATTACATGCAACTAACAGCAGGACTTTAATATGTGTTAACTGTAAGATGTTTCAAATTTGCTCACAGCAGAGGAGGAGAAATTCCATTGAAGAAAAAATCCTGAGAACTGATGGACATTTCCAGAGTCTTGGAATGGGGGGAAAATGTGATATTTGAGGGCCCCTTACACTTTACTCTCCTAAATGCTCTGAAGAAGCATGTACAAGATATTAAAAAAGACAGAAATTAAAGAAAAGAAATTTTAAAAAAGAAAGATATTAAAGAAATTTTTAATTTCTTGCCCTGAGATTTCCTTCAAAAACATGTTTAGCAAATAAATCCTCATTGGGAAGTGGGGGTATTTTTAATACTTTTAATATTAATTTGCTTTAATTGTTCCATTTGTCTGAGGAGTATATTTGGTTCTTTGCTGATCCTTTGAATTGGGTGGGTGTGGACATTTGTCATCCTTGGTATTGTGCATTTGGTGTCCTGGAGAGGTGTCTGTGAGTGTTCAGCATCGGCTGAACTGCTGAAGTGTGGGGATGAGAATAGCAGCAGTTACAGGATGTGCTGTTTGTGAGTATGGGGAGATGGAGGCTTTTGGCAACAGACATAAAATCTGTCATGTTAAAAAGACACTGTTAAATGCTTCAGATATGGGCTCTGGGATGAGACCTGAGCTGAAGAGACCTCATTTGCTGCCACCATAGCGCAGGGAACTACAAAGAGTGCCGTCACCTTTGATCCACTTGCCTTGTGCTTTCTCGCTTAGTGCAAATACAGGGCTAAGAGCTCAGTTCAAATTATGTTGAACTAATCAGGTATGCACTTGGTAAGGCAGGAGCTGGTGGAAAATAAATGCATTTTTTTTGCAGAGGCAACAAGAGGAAGAGGAGAAAGAATGGCTGGGAGTTGTGTCTGTGTTGTCTCTTACTCCTGTAAGAATGATGGGCATTAGTTCAGCTGCTGCGTGTGTCAGAACAGGTGGAGTTTGCTCTTTGGCCTTTGTTTCATCTTTCTTTAAATCTTCATTCTCCTTATGGAAAGGAGAAGAAATACAAAACTGTTTCGAAAGATTCCTGGGGTTGGGGCATTTTCCCAGAACTGCAAATGGTGGGGACTCCACAGGAGTTGCTTTCTGTTAATTGGTGGCAGTTGGGAGGCTGATGTGGTGAGATGCCAATTTTATATAATTCTTTCCTGTAAGTTTGCATAATTATATCTCTTACATGGCTGGTGCACCTCTTTTTGTTCTTGCTCATCTCAGACCAGTGTGAAGGTTTTTGAGGTGTACTGAAAAATCCTGATGAGAGGCTGACACTCTTAAACCACCCTTGGCAGAGGCGGGGTTTTGTCTGAGCTGTCACACCTAGGCAAAAGTAAATACAGTAACAGGGCAAGCAGCAGTCTGTAATGTGGAAAATGAAGGTAATGCTGCCAGTAAAAAGCTGGTTCTCCCCACTGCTTTCCTGAATGGGCTAGGAAGCATCCCAGGAAACTGGAAAATAAGGAAAATGTCTATTGCTTTATGTTGATTAAAATCACAGGGACTGGCTGCTTTTTCAATCAGGTAAGGTCATAGACTTCCTGTTGGGATCCCGGAGACTGGAAACAGGACATGGTTACAGGTGCTGGGCTGTGGTTGCTTATGGCTGTTACAACAGGTCTTTGCAAGATTAGATTTTTTAAATTCATTTTATAGAAGTGGCTCATTAAAGGGATCACTGCTTTTTTAAGTGATATATTAATATTTTCTTTAAAATCCTACATCTACAAAATAAAAAGATCATGTGTGTTTTTATGTCATGTCTTGCCACAGAAAGCAACCCATGTGAGCTTTATCTCTTTTCCACTGACTAAGTTTAAGCAAGAATATTGTTCTGCTAAGCACAGGGGATAAGGTATTTTGCTTTCGTGTTGCAACAAGATTTTCTTTCTTTAAAAGAAGCGAATTTCTGTTGGAGCCTGAAGCAGTTCTCCTGGTTAGCTCTCTGGAAGAAGCCAGTCTGTTTTCTGCTTCTTTTCTTTTTGGCCACTGGAAAATTATCTTGTCTTTTTCTGGTATTGAGTATCTTCTTGTCTTGAGGATACTGTGGAGCTTGTTGAAGCCCAGGAGGGTGAAAGAATTGGCAATGGGAGAAACTGAGATACTATTTTGGGAACATTTAAGTGGGGGGAATGGTGACCTTTGAGGATTGCTCAATGTGTTTGCTTGCATTTTTTCACACTTTTCCTGTGTGTGGGGACTTAGTGGGTTGCACAGCCACAGATAGCTTGTTGTAGTGTGCATGCCTAGGCCACGAAACTTCCAAATCATGAGTCAAAATCAAAACTGCCTTGATAAGTAAGAAGACAGTGGCATTTTTATCTTATCAGTTATGTAGGTTTTACCATTTTCAAGTGTAATCTTGTAATAGCATGGGTTATATTTATAAGTGTAAGAAGGACTTCAGGTTGATGGCCAATTCTGAAGAATTTTGCTTATATTTGCCAGTCTAAGATGACAGTAATGATAGGATCTCATAACCAGATTTTTAAAATTCCATTTAGAGCTATGAGTAATCCTTCAGTACTGAAATATCGTAGCTAACGTGTCCAAACCTACCCAAACTGATTATTCTAGAGATGTGATGGAATGAATATTTTTTCATCTCTTAATTTTGCCTCAGACCAAAAGCAGGTTTTCTCTTCTCTCTGTCCTGCTTGATCTTCAGAGATTTTTGGGAATGATGATTTCTGCAAATTTTCTTTTCCTTTCCTTCCTTTGTAATAAATAGTTTTGTAACCTTTGTCTTTGTTCAGCAGTATTACAGGAGAACATGATATTTTTGTTGGAACTGGTTCTCCCACAACTGTTGACCTGAAAGTTTTTCTGCTTCCCAAGTATCTTGTTCATCTGGGAAAAAAAAAAAAAAAAAAGGATTTTGTGTACTTTAAGAGTCATAAAAAGGGTTTCCTATTGCTGACGAAGTGTCATTTTATATTCTGGCTATAAATATAGTTGCGATTGTGGCACAACACTTCATTGTTTGTAATGGTATCTGTTGGTTTTCCTTGCTTACTGAAGTAATGTTCTTACTAATATATATGTTTCAGAATACATAATAAACCTGTTTTTCCTTTCCTGATTTTAATTCCTATGCTGCTTTCATCATTGTTTCTGTTCTTATTACTCACTGTTGCGGTTTCCTTTCTGCTGCCACTAAACTCTACATTCATTTTTTTTCCTCCTTCACTTGCTCCTCTTGCCCCACTGCCGGTATAAAAGTGGATCTCATCTTCTTGATTTTTCTGAACTTTAGTCCTACACAGTTTTCAGTTGTCATCAGACTGCAAATTCCCACCTCTGAATTTCGAACTCCATTGCAGAAACCTTGAGCCCCAAGCCAGAAGTCCTCTTTTCCTCACACCAGTGCAGTGTGAATAGCAGTGTCTCTGTGTAGGCACAGAGTACTGTTCTGAGTACTGCTGCTGTTTGTGAAGTTTAAAAGGTCACATCCATTTCTTTGTTGGCTTTGCAGCTGTGGACAGAGGGAGCTGTCACTAAATACTGCAGGATAAAGTGTCTTACTACTAACTCCCGCGTGATTAAATTCATCCCGAAAAAAGTCCAGTTTTTGTGTCTCTGAAACAAGAAACCTTGGTAAACCCTACAGCACAGCCAAGGAGAGGCCTATGATTAAAGACTTACCTGTGGGGGAACGGGTTTAGAAAGGACATGTAAATAAAAAGGTATAAACGGATCAAAATTTAGTACACAGAACACCAGAAAGATGTAATTGTTAAATTAGAAATTGAAGCAGATGTATGACAACTGCACCGCTTCTGTCATGGTTTTAGGGAAAGCCCCTAAGAGTCACGGGGGGCCGGAGAAGTGCCATCCTTGATAGGGTGTTACTCTGCCTTAAAAGTTACTGGCATGTTCTTTTCCCTTTTGTTTTACTTTTTGGATACCTGCTGTGATGGATGTGTAGTCTTCAAAAATTTGAAGTTTATTATTGTCTTACAGTGCAAAGTGTACTTTCAAGATGTAATTTCTCAGCAGCTTTCCTTATCTTTTTGAAAGATACTGCAGGGTTCAGCCATTTGATTGAACAGCATCCTTTTTTTTTCAGTGTTCCAGCAACTATTTGTATTTACCAGCATGCTTGTTTTCAATGGAAAGAGTATATTTCTTCATGGATGGAAGTTTTAATTGAGTATTTTATTGTTGTTTTCTGACTGTGATTTTTGATTGGTTATACTTGCTTAAATGTAAATTTAGATATCATGCAGGGACTTTTTTTGATGACTTAGCATCTGAGTTGAAAATTGCCAAAACAGTTTCAAAATGGGTTAGTTTTGTTGCTGTGGGACAATTTAACAAGCTGCTTAGTATAATGGATTTATACAAACCGATATGTTTGTGTGTGTGTGTATGTATAATGGATGTATAAACTAAATTTAATCCTTGGAATCTTTTGATGTAAACCAGACAGAATTGTAAATTTTGAATGCTTGATGACTTCAAAAAGAATGAAACCTCTTTTGCATTCATTCTTTGGAAAAAACAAACAAACAAACAAAAAACCCCACAAAGGATTAGAAGGGGAAAATTAATAGAGCTTTTAAATAAGCTAGTATGCTAAACCAGAAGCCAACAGATTATGCATCAAATTCCTCCATGTCTTCAAAACTCCACAAATTTTTTTTTTTTTGGAGAGAGTATACATTTGCATTATATTGAGGATGATCCTACAAGGATAGCTTTTGTCATGCTGAATGCCACACAGTGCCACATCACTTTATTGGTGTGCTTTTTGCTTAATAGCACCCCTGAAGGAAAAATTATGTTTAATAATTATGTTTTAATGTTGAACTTGCCAGACTTTAATATCCTTTACCACAAACATTGCCACCCTCATGCTGCCCACTTGCATATACTTTATAAAGCAGGTACATCATATATTTAAGCCATAGTTACAGCTTTGTGCTCTGGGTTTCATAAAACTAAAATAACACAGTCTTTAACCTCAATTGACTTTTCATCCATCCTTTAACAGCTTCTCCCACAGTTTTCTTCCATTCTGCAGGCTGGAGCCTATCACTCACATCCTATGATGAGGTGGGAGGGAGAACTTAACCTAAGTGCAGAGCTTGAGTGGAGTTGAAATTAATTTCTTTGCATTTATAAATACCTACTCTTGTACCCACCAGGATTTTCTCAGTAGGGCTCTTGCTTCTTTGTGTTTTAATAGAGCTTAAATTTGCCCTAAAGTCCTCCTGCTAACATGCATGCCCACATAGCGAAATTTTCCTCTCTGGTTGTCATCTAAGCTGGATCATGAACGCCAGGGAAAGGTTTTGTGCTTCAAAGCTTTTGCTCTTTCTGTTCTTCTCTGAAATGCACAGCAAGGAATTCAGGTATCATAACCATGGAGCTAACATTTCCCTCATGCACACAGTCCAAAATAGTGTGCTAACATGAAAAACCATTCGGTTACTGGCTGGAACCTTCTCTATCCAAGAAGTGTTTCCCAGGAGCCTGTAGCATCATCAGCTCAGCTTTCTGTGCAGAATGGAGCTGCTAGGAAAAAAAAAAATCACCTTTTCCTGAAACACCTTTTAACCAGGCATCTGAGACCAAGTTCCACAGAGACACTCTGTGGGCTTCTGTTCTTCCAGCACATTGGAGGGCGGGTTCCAAGGCTCCTCCACAGCAGAAGCTGAGCTCTCTGTACGTACTATTTCTTCATGTGTGTTGTTAAGTCTAAAGACTTGTCCCTAAAAGTGGGAGGTTAAGGTATGCCTAGTTGATCAAGATTGGAGGATAACAGGGTTGAAACATACAGTGCTTTACTTTTGTGCTCTTAGCCACCGACATTCTTACATCTTGATCGATCCGGAAAAAAACACATCCCTGGAAGGGTTCAGGGCCAGGTTGGATGGAGCTCTGAACAACCTAATTGAAAAGTGTCCCATGGCAGAGGGATTGTAACGAGATGATCTTGTAGGTTCCTTCCAACCCAGGTCATTCCATGATTCTAAAATATATGTAACTGTGGGGTTTAGAGATTTAAGGCTCAGAAGGAGTAATCTAGGTGGGAGCCTGGAGGATGACTGTTCATGTATCTGTTGTGCTAATCCAAGAAATTAAATGGTTTTTAAACTAGTACTAGGTTTTAACTTGAATGACTGATTTCACTGTTTCCTCTGCTGCAAAATCTGAAGGCAGAAGCCTGTTAGGATATGATTGTCCATGTTACAACATGAAGGGGCTCAGGAACAGTTGGTGTTGATTAATGCATGGATTTATGGTTCCTCTCTGTCTTGACAATGAGAACAAGCACAGCCAACGTTATGGGTCATTCTTTTTCCTCTTTTACATTCATGGAGGGGTTTTTTGGTTTTATTTTTTATTAAGGAAGTAACCAGATTGCTAAAGTATCAGGTTCCTGGATTTTATTGTGTGGATCTAGGTGGGAGTAATACCTATCTGGAGAAGGGTGTAGCTCCTCTTTCACTTGGTTTTAATGTCTGAAGAAAGGCTATAAAACTTCCTCTCCCTCTCTTTGGATGTTTGGAAAGTGTTCCCTTGTCTGCTTTTATCATCATTTATTATCAATCAGATAATAAGGGTTATATTTCCTGCACATTGTGCTGCAGGTGACACCAAGCCCGTGCCAATACTAACAGAAGTATCTGGTCAGCCAAGCATATTGCAGAGGACTTTCTCTGCCCACTGTTTGATACCAGCTCGGTGCTGTTAAGTAAGAAGTTCATATCAGTGTTTACACTTGCATAAGATACCTGAGACAGTTCTTCTGGAGCCGTGCTGCAGCACAAGAGCAGAAATAAAAATGCTGTGAATTGTGATCTTTGTCTGAGGACTACAAGTGATGATGCTGATCTAGCAGCACCCTGCACCCAGCAGGGTTAGGTGGCAGTCCTGTGAAGGAGGGAGTGTGGGCTTAGAGCCCAGACATAGATCCTGTGTCTGACAGCGCAACAGATGCTGTTACCTGATCTAAGAGAGGTCACCTGCTCTATCTCAGCTTTCACATGTGAGAGTATTTACATGACTTGTGGGAGTGGTGTGAAGACTCATTCACTAATTTTTAACTCTCTATGCAATCCAGTATGTTAATGACTCATAAAATACAGAACAGTTAAGTAAAATATTTCTAAGGAATATCAATCCCTTTAAATCAATCTTTATTTTAAAACTTCTGATACTGCTTTGAAAACTGTGTTTTGACATACTACAAAATGTAATGACCCCCAAAATGAAATAGCAAAATTGAAAATAAATTACCATGATTATATTCTTCAGGTCACGTATTAATGTCATGCACTGAATACAGCAGCTTATATAGATGGTAGATTTATTAGAATACATCTGACTGGTGTTGGATTATCAACAGTTCCTGCCCTATGGCAGATGAGTGGTGAGAACACAGATGTGGGGCACTTCAGAAAATAACCTCTAGTGTGGTCTGTGAGTGACCTGGGTTTGTTTTGGTTTATTTTTATGGGATTGGTTGGTGGCTGGGAGTGCTGAAGCAGAAATGGAGCTTTTTCCCATCTGCAAATGGGATTTTGTGAACAGATGTAACCATCAATTCAAGCTTTTTATCCTCGCTGTCCTCTTTCCTTGACCTCTCTTGTTGGGAGAGGACTCTTATAACACTGTGAAGAAAAATAATCCATTTGTTTTCATATGGCTGTTGCTGTCACTCGTGGTCCATGGCTCACTCTTTGTATTAGTGAGTCTGAATGGCCAATAACTAATCTCAAGTGTATTAATTAACAGGCAGTCCCTCAGTGAGCAATTACTTTAAAGGATCAGGTAAAGCAAGACAGCTCAGCATTCATGTCCGAAAGATCATATGCAATACTTCTGTTCTAGTTCATTTTGTCATTTGTTGCCTTATTTTCCATTGTCTTATTCATAATATTTCAATGTATTGACTTGCAAAGTCACATTAGTAGAATGTCTTTTTGGCAGCTCCTGCTGCATTGGGTAGGCTCCTTCATAGGGAACAGGGGCTTGATGGGTTTCCCGCCAAGGAAAACACCCCAGTTCAGTTCCCCAAAGACATGTGGGTGAGAATTCCCTCACAAATAGGAAAAGCTGACTGCATTTCTGGGGAGCTTTCTAGCCAAAGGTTCATTGGAATAAGTGCATTTGCCCCTTGGACAGTTAATTTCCCTCTGTGGAGTCGGGGTGGGTGGTAGAAAAAGATGATAATGATAGATTTACTGTAACATTGTTTGTTAAAACTAGAGCTTTTAATGGGAGGGTTTTTTGACAAGGCACACTTAGGATTAATTTTTTAATGCATTCTTACTCTGATAATGTTTGAACAATGCATGTGTTCATATTTAAAGCAAACAGCTTGCGTCTAATGCGTGCCAGCGCTTTATGCAGGAAGACAAGAAGTGGTAGCCAGCAGCCAGCAAGCCTTTCGGAGGACCTCTGAGCCTGCTGACAGGCACACTTACTCTGCATGTAATTTGAAGAAAGGCATTGTGCCCCCAGTGGCTGTGCTTTGAGTGAAAGATGGAGTTTTGTGCTCTCATTTTGCACTGAGGACGAGCTCACAGATAAATAGGTCACTGTCCACGGAACTATTTTGCTCTAAATTGATTAGAAGCAACATGACCTTAAGCCTGATCTCCTTGCTCTACAAAGATATTGCTGAATTGTGGCTGCTTCTGAAGAAATGCACAGGTGTGTCTAGTATTTAAAATTTCTTAGTTGTTTGATTGTAGGTCAGGCAGGAACTTTGCCAGATAACATTATCCTACTGAGGAAACTGGGATGTGTTTTAGTACAAAGGCAAAAGTTGTATTCTGCTTGTGTGCATTCATATATAAATATAATTTATTGGTGGTTGTGTGTGTGTTCTGTCCTTGTGTAAATTTGCAGTGTATCATCTTATTTGCAGATGTATCTCTCAGTATACCAGATGCATCCACAAAATCTATTCCTGCATTTTACATGGAAGGTACTTTGCTCAGGATTCATTCATGCCGTGATTATGGTGATCAAAACAGCTGCTAAAGCTTACAAGGAGAATTTGCTGTTTCAGAGAGCTCTCCTGCTGTTCCTGGTTTACAGTGTGTTATAATTTTAAATTCATTGCATTTTATGTGAATATCAGGTACATAGTTTCTCTTGATCCCTATTGGAGGGAGAGAAAAAGCAACGTTTCTTTCACAGGATACAATTTGGCATCCCCCTGTTGTTAGTATAGGCGGGTTAATCTAAAGTGAGTTATTTCTTTAATTCCTTCAGTCACAGCTTTCTAAAGAAATGTTGTTTCTGTTAAGATATAATGAAATAGTAGAGATATTATTTGCTGTTCATAGTGCAGCTACAGTGCGTTGCAAAATGAAAGCACGTTTTGTGGAACAGGGACAAACAAAAATTGCGTCCTTATTCTGCTGCCTGAATCTACATTCCCAGTTCTGTTTTCTGCTTTTGGTATGCGTGACTATTGCAGAGGAGACAGAGAGCACTGAGCCCATGGACTGGTGTCTAACCTTCCAAAACGGTTGCTTTTGAAATGTCAGATTTAAATAAAACAGGTATGTAAAGGGTGGGTCTTCTAAATAATGGGTGGATCTTCTTACTAATCTTTAATTGGTATTACTAATTATCAACACGTGAGTCTGTGTGCTCTGCTTCTCAAGCAGTGCTTGATTCTACTGGAGTAATGCTAAAAGGCATGCTGCTTAGGAGGAATAAATGAAAGGTTTAAGAAAGGTGAGGATAACCAGATGGAAAGGGTGGAGGGATTAATCAGCCTGATTAACTTTTGTTCTTTATGTGCATCCTCATCTGCATCTCTGAGAGGGGAGGGGTGGATTTAGGAAACCACTGATTATTGTAGGGGATGAATGTAGAACCAGGGAGTGTTTTATGTGAAATCATGGTGGTGCATACATAACCATACCAGGACTGCTTGTGTAAATTGCCAAGTTTAAAATAGGATGTTTTCATTTTTATTTGATTACCGAGAAATAAGTGAGCAAAGCTTTTGTTAGCAACTTCCAAGGCTTCATTCTCATCCGTTGACTGCCACCGCTTCTTGTGGGCATGTCCAGTGTGCCAGAGAGCTGTTGAAACATTCTGCTCAAAGTGGGCAGAAGGGTTGTCCCTTTCCCTGGCACTGGTCTTTCCTCTTCTTTCTGAGCTTTGTATGGAATATTTTTTGTGCCTACAGTCAGCAGAGAGGAAAAAATGTAAGAGAAGGAGAGGGCTCAGCAAGGCTGACTATTGCACTAAATAATTTCGTAGCTGCCTCAGGTAGACACTGAACCATGTCCATGTCCTGTCTCTGAGCTACCTGAAGTAGTTCATATTAGCAGTGCTTTAGAGAGGTGTGATGAGTTTCATCTTCTAGTGGCATTAGGCAGTAAGCCACAGTGCTTCAAGAAGTCTTCATTAACAGCTCCATCATCTCTGTAGCAAGGAGAGGCAGCCAGTTATGAATTCAGCAACCCCTTTTTTATAAGTAATCTGTAGTCAGAGTCCCAAATACTGGGAAGTTTACAAGCAACTGCAATTAAATGTTTTAGCTGAAAACTAATACACAGCTCTAAATAAGCCTTAGTGAACACTTAGCCCCTCTTTCTCTCTCATCATCACACATATTCCCTTTCAAAACATTAGTTTATAGATGTACAGTTACAAGAAAAACTGTATTTTATGGCACTCTTACACAAGAAATGTATTGTCTGTTAAAAATTATTCTCGCCATCCTCCATGTTGTTGAAATTATAAAAGTCAAGAAAGACCTTACTACCAGGGCCTGCAATGACAGGACAAGGAGCACCAATTTTAAACTGCAAGAGGGTAGGCTTGGATTTGGCATAGAGAAGAATTTATTTTTGTTTACCATGAGGATGGTGAGACACTGGAACAGGTTGCCCAGAGAACTTGTGGATGCCCCACCTTGAAAGTGGATTCATTCAAGGCTGAGTTGGATGGGGCCTTGAGCAACCTGGTCCAGAAGGTGTCCCTGCCTACATCAGTGTGGTTGGAACCAGATGATCTTTGAAGATCTCTTTCAACCCAACCCATTCTGTGCAACCTTACAACTGTTAGCACTGCTGTAATTTATTTCTGGAATAGATGTGTACAATAAGCAATTAGATTTTACCATCTTGCTGCTTTATAAAAGTGTTTGGTTTTTTGTAGGGTTTTTTTGGGGTTTTTTTAAGAGTAAAATCACTCATTGTATAAAATCTTACCTTGCTTCCAAAATAACACACAAAAATAGCATTCTGTGTAGTAGAATTGCCAGGTGTTCATATCCATGCAGCTGGTCCTGTGTGTGTTGGACTTTTGAGTTAAAGCTTTGGGGCCTGCTTTGAGATACAGATTTTTCTGAAGAGGAAGAGTTGAAAACAGGTGGTTTTGGTGGAGACAGATCTTTGGTTTGGTTCTCTAAAACATGTCCACTTCAGCTTATGTGTTTAAGCTGCATGACTGCGTAATTTGTTTTTAAGGCTCACAGAAGATGAGTCCTTTAGCTTGCATGTGGCTTTTCTATTCAGAGTTGATCTTCCAATTTTCTGTATTTGGAAGACTTAATTTTCTTTGCAAAGCTTTAGTATTTATAAAGCAAAATTGCTGCAATAATTTTCTCAGAGCATTAAGTCTTACTAAATGCAGTTGGCAAAATCTAATGTTTTTGTTATTCCATAGAGGCTTGCTTGCTAAAGTACTAAGTGAGACACATCTGGGTCACTTCCCTTCTTATCACTTGTGTGCTGGCTAGGGGAACATTCTCTGCTTCTCAGTCTTTATCTGGTATTTCTCAATTAAAAAAAAAAAAGTTGCTTTTTGCAAAATCTGCTGTGTGTAGGTGACTAAGTACGTTGAATACTTCAGAAGTATTTTTATTCTGTACACTCAGCATGATTTGCAGTATTAGGGAGCTAACAATGCTGCAGTTTTGGCAATATTTAAGTGTGGTTCCTAGCAGTCTGAAGCTATACTGCAAGAACAGAAAAGGGTTTGCCAGCAGGTTTGACTTTTTTCAGGACATCCTGCAAAAAAGAGAGCAATGTTGTTGTTGCAATAGTAAGAGCATGCCATATTCACGAGGTTAATATTTACATTTTGGTAGTAAGTGTACTTGACAGTGTTGCTGCTTTATCTCTAAGCCCTTTTTGTGGTTAATACAAATTTGTGCAATAATATGGCTGTGTGACATGATTCTAAGTTCCCCTTGCTTCTCAGTTTGGAAAGGGAGTAATTATTATGACTTGAAATAGCACAAAGAATGTGTCTTTCTCACCAAAGCAGTCTAGGCACACTTGAGCACGTACAGAGCAAAACCATGGCAAAACAGATTAGATGCTGTAACTGGTAACACTTTGAGATTTCTTGCAAAACTGCCACACCCCTCCCCCCCACTTTTGCCTTATTTTAGATTTTCTTCAAGAACAAAGAAATACTAGATTTTGGGTTTGATCCCTAGATTGACTTTCTAATTATTATACCGTTTTCTTCTGGTTACAGATTAGCTAGTGTTTAGTCACTCTTGTAAGCCATATCCAAACTTAAAGGTGATCCCTGACAAGCTGTGGACTACAGAGTAGAGTGTCGAGTAGGTGTGGCTGATGAAGGAGAGGAGGAAGAAGCTGCAGTATTTAGCACGCATAGTATCCTGTGAATGCATCTATTATACATGAAATATTGTATTTCCTCTCAAGTTTGTGTTTTGGGGTGATGTTATTTTGGCAAAATAAGACAAAGAACTTTGTTGCCTTTTACAAAAGGGGAGGTGGAAGAAGAAAGAGAAAAACATGCACATACTTTGATGTGTATTATAAGTGGTCAAATCCAGTAATTTTAGAGAAGAATCTGAAAGAATCCAAAACCTTGGTTGGCTCTCAAACTATGCTTTTGAGCAGGTATTTAATAATTTGAGTCAAGAAAATGGAACTTATACACCTCCTGTCATTTTGTGCCAGGCCAACAGCATTGCATTTGCTGTATACCTCAAAACTTCTGTTTTTAAAGGAAGAATCAGTGTTCAATCTCCCTACCTGAAACCAAACCATCATCCTTATACTTTTGTAGGCAGTCTTGTGCCAAATCTCCAACTCTGTGATCTCAAAGAAGAAAGAGGTGGATATTTTTTTTTCTTTAATTGTGATTGCAGAAAGCAGAAATTATGTAAGTAGGGGGTCCAGTTGGTTTCTGTATAATACAAAGATGTTGGGTTTTGTTTTCTCGTTGTTTGGTTGTTTTCTATCTCTTTATGCCAGCAACTGGGATACTGGTAGAGGCAAAGAACTTGCATTTTCTGCTTACTTAGGATATTTTAGCTCACCAGAAACAAACAAGTTGCAAAAGCACTGTTTTGCCTGGGTGATAATTACCTTCCCAACTACACTTTAACAGAGAACTGTGTTTTGCATGAAAATTTCTGAAGTTTATTCACTCACTTTTCCTGGTCCATCGTTTTGATGACAGTGTAGTCAAACGAAATCAGAACGAACTCTTCCTGAAGGTAGTTTGAATTGGTGAGGTTTTAAATCTTAGTTTATGAGCACTTGCATCAATTTCCGTCATCAGCCCCGTGTGGCTACAAATAGCGTGAGGACCTGAGGAACCTCATCTGCCGCTGTTGTGCCTGAGCATTCTGAGCACTGAGCTTGCAGGCGTTGTCATTAATCGGCACTGATTTTAAAAATTCAATTTTAAAGCTGGAAAGTTCACTTGGCATCTTGAGCAGCTCATTAGTTTTAGGTGGCTTAGAGTGGAAGACAGCTCTCTGCACCAGCTCTGCTGCTCTGGCCCTTCCTGCCTGGGGGGCTACACAAAGGAACTGACTGTTAGTGGTGGTGGTCGGGGGGTGAAGCTGAAGAGGGAAGAATGAGGAAATGAAAGATTTGCCTTGGGGCTGAGAGAGATGAAGGGACTGCTCTGAAAGTCATTATCTTGCATTTATAATTACCAGATGGGAGGGTGGTTTAATGAAGAGATTTTTCAAATTAAGACCCCCTTCATAAAAGGCATTCAACTCTTTGAGTGGGTAAGCTGTTCCAGAGGAGAAGCAAAACAAAACTGGTTAAGAAAAATACAGTATTTCTTCAATTTAAGGCATGAATTTCTTAGAGAAGCCATAGATGAGTTCTCATAAAATCTTGACGACTCATCAGGAAAGAGGAGGAAGAAAAATTATTTGTCATTTGATTTCTGGTGTGCTGCTGGAATCTGTGCTGAAAGGCGTAACTGTGTCCGGATGTGTACAAATAGGTTGACTTTCAAGTTGGTATAAAGAAATGGCCACAGAATTTCCTGCAGAACTACTCCAAGGGTGGTGTAATTCCAGCTGGCTTGCTGGGAATTGTATTAAACCCATTACAGGAGGCTCACAAATCATGTCAGGAGATTTCCTTTTGTGTAATGTGGGTACAGTCAGTTCAGAGTCCACTCCAGTGTCGTCTTCTGTAAAAACAGGTTTGCTTCAACATGTCAGACAATCTCCAAATGATGGTGAGTTTTAGTTTGATCGGAAAAGAAAGAGGAACTTTCTATCAATAAAGGAAATTCTTGTCTGCAGTGACATTGATCATTTTCTCAGATCCCAGGTTCTTCAGGGCTTGCTGGCACCAGGTAATTCAAGCACAAGTTATCTTTGTGCCCTTGTGCTTAAATCTGTCATCCTGCTTCATCTGAAATGCAGTCAGGTGCTTCTGATGGGATGGGGTCAGGCCCCTCTAAGCCGTCATGTTTTATCATTGAGACAGGACTATCAAAGCAAGATTTAAATTGAGTTGAATTGAAGATGACATGTCTGTAAGATTGTGGTTCACATTTTTAGTAAGAAAGACTTTCTTTGTAATAAGAACCATATATTTAACCGATTCCTTTATGTTAGTACGATGACACTTTTTCCCCCTCTAAGACTCATAATTTGAATACTGGATAAATTGGGGGCGGGGTGGATGTTAAAGAACCTCCAGTTGTCAGCTTCAAAAAAACCTTTGCACGTTCCCAGCTCTTTTATGTGTCGGGGTTAAAAAATAGTAATAAAAAAGCAGTACTAACTTTAGAGAACCTTACTTCACTGTTCATTATTACCTGCAATACCAGATGCACTATAATTCCTGTGGGCTTTCTTTTAAGCTTCTTAAATGAGCTCCTTAGGAAAGACAAGATATTCAAGCATGTTTTGATATGAGCAACCTTTTTTAGCAATGAATTTTGGGTATGGTGAAAGAGACAGACTCTTAGGTTTCTGCTTGGAAAATACTGTGTAAAGCAGTAAAGGTAGAACAGGGAAAGTAATGGGCTGTGTGATTCTTAATCTGTTCAAGTGCAAGTGGAACTTGATCCTATAGAAAATCCTTAGAAAACAGTGAGCAGATTTTCAGTAATTCTGCATTTTAATGTGCACTTAATTAGCTTTACAAAAATGGAAATTGTCCCTAAAGAATGTAGCAGGTGGCAGGTTCTCTATTTAAAAATATTTCCAAGGAAATATTTACCCCAAAGGCCGTAAGTGTAAGGAGTGTGTGCTCTCACAGTCTATTTAACATGTGTGCCTTTTGTTGCCTTATCCTGTTAATGAAATAGCATATTCAAGTAATGATGGACAACCTTAAAGTGAAATCAGATTGAACCCCAAACAAACTGTGATGAGCTCTCTTTTCCAGAGGGGTGTTCAATGTCAAGGAAATGGAGCAGAGCAATGATTTTTTACATTTGCATCCCCTCTGGAGGAAAACAAGATATTGAAGAGGGATTTCTGGCTAAATCTATGGCTAGTGATACTGGGTTCAAGTCTATCCAGTTGAGCAGCTGGATGTGACCTGTTTGGCAATTCCAAGAGTTGCATTTCTTTTTTTTTGTGCTGCTGTTTTTATCCTGGTTGTTCCAAAATATTGAAGATCAGCTGTGATCTTAATGTGTACTTGTCTTTTAGAAGTATGTCTTGAAACCGAATCAGCAAGAGCAAGATGAGATGTGCTTTGGTGGAGGGGAGTGCAGCAGGAAGGGCAGTTTGGTGTCTGTCAGTGGATGCGTTGTGCTACTTCTCCAGTTGCAAACAGATGAGCTCTTAAATTTGAGTTTTAACTGAGTTTAAAACCAGAGGGAGGAAGACACTGTCTTTTCAGTAAAGCAGTATTTGACCGGTGTTGTGGGGCTGACCTGTGTGGGTGGCAAAAGTCTTATCAGTGGGAGCACTGGAGCAATCAAATCCTCACTTGGGTGTTCACATGGCACCTGTCCGAATTGCAATGGGATTGATCACAGGGATACATGAGGAAATAGTGATCCTTATGTAATGATGCGTAAAGAGTTTCTCTTCCTTGGGGATGTCCTGCCTCCTTCAGTGTTGTGTCTTGTGCATTTACTTACATATGCAAAATTCAACTATTTTACTATATGCTTAAGGTGCAATGCTATGCAATAATGAAAATTATGTCTGCCTGTGACTTTAGGCGAGATGGCATTTTACAGACTGATGATACTGTTTTCCTTTTCTCATCTCCCACCAGAAAATAGGCATTGATCCTGTAATAGTTTTTATTCAGGTTAATGGGTCCACCTGCAGGTATTGGTTTGCAGAATCAGAGCTGTTTAGTTTTTTTAACACTGCTGTCGGAGGGCTCCTTGTATTATAAAGCACAGACAGCAAAAATAAAATCTAAAACCCTTTTTCCTTTGAGGAAGTGGGGTATTCCGCTTCTGGAAATTACTTGGCCATCTGAGATTGGAATTTTGAAAGATCTATGTTCAGTGTTCTGTTGAAAACATTAAAATTAAAATGGTGCCTTAACTGAAGGTCTGGGTGAATTATGACTTGACAGTTGAACATATCTACTTATGGATTTGACAGCATGGTATGAAGAGGTCTTCTGATCAGGCAGCAGTTTGCCGGATGCAGGAAAATAGCTCTGATGAGTGTGTGACCTTGAAAGTGGTCATGGTTCTTCCCCTGCCCAGCGGGATGACAGAGAACAGAGAAGTTCTGTTTCACAGTATGAGTTGTTGCTTATCTGGAAGAAGTAGCTGAAAGTGGCTTTCTTGCTATTCTCAAATAATTGCAGTTCTCAGAATTTTACATATGTGAGAATTGCTGATAGAAGTGAGTGTCTGTCTGCCCACAATCTAGCATTTGAAAGACCTCAGTGACAACCAGTCCTTGAGGGCCAGAGCTCTACTTCAGCTTGTATTTCAGCGCGGGTGACACTTATCCTTACATCAGTTTTAAGTTTTTACTTACTTTTCATGTGCACATTCACAGTTCTGAGTGTCAGAGCCTATCTTAATGGCATTTCAACATACATTAACCCAAAACTTCAATGTCAGTACAATGTCAGATTAAAAGAAATGTTCATAACCAAATAAAAAGCTATGTTATCTCTTCTCTACTTTTCAGTGAGGCTAATATGTGGAACAATTACTTTTTAGGAATTGCAAAAGTGTAAAACTTCTTGTTACCTTGTGAGAAATGAGATCATAGTTTATGAATGAGGCAACTCTGCCTTGCAGTCTTTGTCATGATCAGTGAAACTCAGGTTTCTGCTTGACCTCTGGAAACATGCTGTGGGAAATGCCTCTGCTGAAGCACTGGGACAGAAAACCAAGGGTTGGAAAAGCAGTATGGTTGTCTTTAGGCTGAAGTGGAAGGGCTGAGATAAAAGCTTTAAGCATTGCTTTTCAGTGTTGAGGTAGAATGTGTGTATGTGTGTTTTCAAGGGGAGGATGTACTTTCAAGCCAGTTCTGTCTTTCTTATTTAATGCTGTTATCTTGGGGTATTTGAATCTAGAAGACAGGCTAGAGAAATCATAAGTTTCTTGATTTTGTTTGAATTGAGAAGATTTTAATAAAAATTGAATTTAGTATGTAAAAATTGCACTGTTTAACACCATTGCTGAGGAATATTAGTTCTACAGTGTTTTGTTTAGTGACAGTTCTACATTGCTTCTAAATGTCAGTAAGTGTAAATCCTCTTTTATTAGTGTACTATTTCAAAGAAAAGTGGCAAATGCTTGAAAGAGTCCAAAGATTGTAACTTATTTTTCAAAAGTTAGATAGTTTTCTGAGTGTTTGTGTTCTAGGGATTTTTTTTTTTTTTAATGTCTGCTGTGAAATTCTACATAGAATGACTTTGCAATGCAATTTTTTTTTCTCTCCACAGATGAAATCATGCATCAGGATATCATTCCCCTCTATGCTGCAGATATTCAGGACCAATTAAAGAAACAATTTGCTTATCTTTCAGGTAAGATTAATGGTGTTCCCTCCTATATATGTTGCTTAGATGCACGGTTTAGCCTGCTGTCCTTTCACAGTATCTGAGGTCTCTCACATGAGAAATTAATGAGTAACTAAAAATGCAGGCTATCAAGACTTGGTCTTTAAGGATTTATGAAAAGATTTTTTTTTATAGTATTATAGAAATTTTAAAATTACAGTTGATTTTTCAGTTAACTGGAGATTTCAGCATGGATGCTCTGGTGGTTGCTATGGTCTTGCAGTCTCCAGCTCACAGCCCCAGCTGCCGCAGGCTCTGCTGTCATGTTTGATACTGAAGCCCAAGCTGACAACTGAGTCTTGACCAAAGTGGTGGAGCAAGGACCATGGCACCATGTTCCCCCACAGCCTTGGTGCTGGGGTCGGACAAGTGTAGCATTGAGTTCTGGACAGGATTTTTGGCTTGGTATCCCTGACTGCCTTCTGCAAAGGAACCTGCTTTGGGGTACAAGGCTGACTCAGGGAGCAGCACAGCCACTTTCACACAGCACAGAGTCTTTGTCCCTGTGTCACCTGTGCCAGGTGGGTGCTGGGGGCCTGTGTTTGTGCCATGCAAGGGTTGGTTGCTGAGCTTGGTCCATTTCCATGCCGAGCCCACGGCTGGCTGATAATGGGCAAAGGGTGGTGGTGCCTTTGCTCTCTTGTCAGGCTGTGTGGAAGGTGTTTGATAAGCTTCTCAGTGTGTTCTCCTGTCTTCCTGCCTGTAAAAGCTCTTACAGGTGTGTAGCAGCAAACTTGCCAGAGTTATGGCCCTGTCCTGCCCTCCCACCAGTACGTAGAAAGGGAGAGAGCGCATCAGTGGCTTTGCAGAGCTGCCCTGCATCCTTCAGCATAAAGGAAATTTACCTCTCTTGAGCTGCAGCTGGACTCTGTTCCCTCTCCCTCTGAATCCCATCCTACATGGGATCAAGAGACACGGGAGAATGAAACAATGTACTGCTTTGCTTGGCAAGAGCTCACCGAATCTTGTTGTACTCATAGTTAACTATTACTTATGATTTGTTTCTGCCACAAAAGGTAAACTGTGGGTCTGCAATAGTGCCCGTGTTATCTATGATGTGGTAGTAGCACTTGGAAAATAAGGTATTTTTTTTATGAATTTGGCTGTTCATGCTTCATTTGAGATTATAGTGTTTAAGCTACAATTCTTCTCTGGAAGTTTTTTTTTTTTTTTTTTTGCTTTCCATTCTCATTCTTATCCATGGGCAGAAAATGTCTCATAAGAGTGTTATGCAAGAATTAGCCCATCTATGAAACTAAGTAGGGTTTATATTTTGCCCCTCTGAAGTGAGGGGGTAGACTGGTGACTATGGTAGACATGTTGTTGGGTTCACAAATCCACATGCCTCTTTGGCACTCAATAAATCCACCTGGCAGTGGAGCTTAGTAAGAGCAGCCATTCCTCATTCTGTTTTCTTCTATTTATTCACCCTCATGTCAATTAGAATTTTTTTTATTTGCCTCAAATAGTAGGTCAGCTGCATTACTGTGACCAGATTCTCTGTTGTATTTTATTATTCTTGGGCAATTTGAGTGTTAGGCATTTTCATTTCACTTTGGAGTTCAGTTTTTTTATCCTAATGTTCTCCTGCAGGATGTTGATGGTTAATTCTCTGTGCTGTTACAGGTTCTGTAAAGGAAGGAACAGAGCCAATGTTTTGATACTTGATTTATGTACAATTTGTTTGTTGTTACAGTTGAGCTTAAGAGAGGCTTTGCTCTAAGGCCACTTAAAACATTCCCAGTGCGTGTGAATGGGACTTTTTTGCTTATTACTAAGTTGCCTTGGAAATAGAATCTTAGGACATGGCATAAAACTCTTTAACATGAAAGTCCATAGATTTCTAACACCTTTGGTAAAATAGTGTATTTGCTGGTATTGCTGAATGTCTTAGATGCGTTTCTGATTTTAGGTGTTGGCTTTTTAACAGCAAGTCAACGTGTACTTGAGAATTGCTTTAGTTTCTCTAATAGGATGTATCTAGGTCTCATGGGACACTTGCTTGAATAGGGAATGAAACTTCCTCTGTTTCTGTGGCTAAAGGCTGTAGCCCTTCCCAAGCTGCTTTCTGTGTTTTGGTCTAAATCAGGGTCACTTCTTACTCGTGTCCATCATTGTGCTAGATTGTAAGGGGAATGCTACAGGGACATCCAAATTAAACTTGAAATAAAACAAAATAAAGTGAAAACTTCGACCAACGCTTCAGTTTGTCAGTAAATATATCAAAGTGCAATGAAATCAAGGTGCTAGCTACTCCTACAGACTTGCTCAGCAGCGAGTATGCAGTCAAGTGTTCAGCTTAAATCCAATGGTGGGGCGAGCTGGGGATGCGGTTTTTAATTAGTCATTCACACAGAAAGTTTATAAATCCTGAAGTTAATATTTTACCTCAGGAACAGTTATTTACTTTTTACCTTGGAGTTTTTTCTTTCTGTGGAACAAGGTCCTTATCTTTGCTAGAATTTTTACTCTTTTGTGGTTGCTAGGCTATGCTAAGTGTTGTGTCTACATGGTTCAGTGTTTAACCTCTTTTACCTTTGCTTTCTTTAGTTACTATTCATGCAACCATTTTTCTTCTGCATTGAAAAGGGTCTTCTGCATTTTTTTTTGGTTGTTTGTTTTTTACGCCATGAAGGACAGTGTAAGGTCTGTTTAAAAGTCTCTGGGAAATGTATTCCTTATGTATTCCTCACAGTGTTTCATTCATATTTTCTTTCATAAGTATCTTCTCTTTCCATGATTGCTGTGTGACTTTCATACCCAGCCAGCCTTGTGTCTATCAGCCATCACAGTGTGCAGGTGCGTTAAAATAAATGTGGATGAAGAAGAGCGTGCAGACACCTGTGGATGTTGATATGCATCTTAATTCACTCAAGCTACATGATGTGCAAAGGAGACTCTTGGCCACCATGAGTACTGAACCAGTTATTTCAACTCCATTTCCTTGGAATGCCTGTTTATGCATTGAACAACTTCAAAGTATTTCCATTAAAGGAAATACAAATATGAGTTCATGCTATTTGCATTTCTCTCTGTTGATTCCTAGTTATTTTTCCTGCCATTGAAAAATTTAGCATTGGTACTAGCTTTCACAATCTGTCTACCTTTGATTTATAAATATAAGCATATATGCTTATACCTTTATCATTCTAAATACTAAGCTTGTCACTTTCTGAAACTTTATTTACTTTGATGTGCTCTTGCTCTCCTCTGTGACAATGACCTGACAACTCCTCACTGGTCAAACTGTTCCCATTGAAGTAGCTCTGGATGCTGAGTTTGTAAAATTATGTCTGAGCATGTCCGAGTGGATCCTGTACCACATACATTGCAACAGTTAAACCTATCAGCCTGATTTTTGTTGCTGATATAATATAGACCATATCTATGTTGTGTATGGACAGTGGAAGAGATATTACTTAGCAGTGTTTGCCCTAAGGTGTAAGCTTAACTATTTTTTTTATTCACTGTGCTAAATCTACTGTCTGTAGAGATTTTTAAAAAAGAAAAAATCAACCCAAAATGTAGTAAAGAGAAAGGGAAAAAGAAAAAGTGAATCCTTGGCTAAGAGATTTTTAGCTCAAACATGTTTAGATGCAAATTTAGTTACTTCAATCCAGTTTTTCAGCTAGTATACTTGCTACTGATTAGCCTGGGCAAAATGCAGGTTGTGAAGTTATACAGGTAAAACTTCCCTCTCATTTCAAGAAAAGGACATTTTAATAAATTCCTCTTGAATCTGTTTTTCTTTGCAAAGGATATGCAGTAAAGCTTTTATCAACTCCCTCATTGAAGTCTACATATAATTTTAAATACTGAGTTCTCCAGTTAAGTATATTATGCAAGCAGAAAGGAAAATTTCCTTATCAGAAATGCACAAGCATAATAGCTGAACCACTGCAATAGTAAAAAAAAAAAAATCTGAAGTAAGCCTTTCTTTCAGTCATGTGAGGACTTCACTTTTGACATGACTGCAAACAAGATTACTTTTAAGCAGGGTCTTTTGAACTGAAGTTGTAGATGTGAGCCATTCAACAAGAATAATTCTCTTGGATCTTGTGTGTGCACATTGATGAACGTAGAGATCATATTTTTTCTTGTAGTCCAAATACTGTTTCATTTGCATTATAGAATCAGGCCGGAAGACTCTTTGCTCTGTCATCTAATTATATCCAGCTACTTACTTCCTTTTTGTGGGAGTGGTCAGAGTACTGTTGAGAATACCTTTTTTGATGCAAACAGGAGCAGACTAGCTAGGGAAACATTACAAAATAATCTCCTACTCATCCTTCCTGGAAGTAAGTCTGAGCAATTTCTTTGCAGCTGCCAAATTTTGCTTTCCATACAAAACCCCAAACAACTAGCATGTCTTTCACAGGGTTGTGAAGAATTACCCTTTTCTCTGTGTTTGTGTGTGCATGTGCACTTGTGTGTGTCATTTTTAGCAGCTGTACAATTCACAACTTTTTTAATTCTCCCTGCCAATACTTTTTGAAAATGAAAACAATACTAATTATGTCTTATTTGAGATTATTCTTAGATACCAAGTCAGTAACATGCCTCTTGATTAGAAGTTCTGTAAAATACTGTGCAATTTCCTTGGGTTAGCGCTTCTCCATCACCCAACCTGCTTAATTTAAAAAAAAAGAAAAAAAAAGAAAACAAATACAGAAGAGATAGCAACTGTGATTGGAAAAGTTAGATATAGTAGAATATAAAGAATAAATGCTAACTCACCTGAACTTCAGGGAAACATTACCAGTCACATCTCACAACAACACAGCTGGTTTTCCATGGATATTTTTTCTGCTGTTTTAATCCACAAGACCATGGTGTTCTGGGTACACATAATTTTAGCAGTTGGTGTTATTGGTGGTGTTAATTGTGGTCAAAAGTTAGGAACATAAGTGCTGTTTTCTAAGCACGGTTAAGTAATTTTGCTGCCTAACCTGTGGAGCTAGTAAAATTCAATGTTTTTAAAATGTGTGTTTCTCCAAATCATAGGGTTGGTGTTGTTGTAAAAACTGACTTTAGACCAAGGCTTGTAGGTCTGTTTAGGAGAGCTCCACCTAACAGGGCTTTGCTAGAATTGTAGAGATTCATCCTCTGAAAAATTTCCATTTTATGAAGGCAATTTTTATTTTGTTTGGTACTAAATCTGTTAAAGAAGTTTCACATGAATAGGCTGCAAAAGTCATGTATAAGTTAATAACAAAGTTTTCCTTTAATGAATGCTCATGGAAGTAAGGTGGAAGCAGATCTGCTTAACTTGAAGTGGCGTGGAGTTTTTGTTTTATTTAATTGCTGACATAAGCTTCAGTACTCTTTACTTCTATGGTGTTTCCATTTATAGCCTGGAAGGTAATAATCCTCTCACTTGCAGAATGTTTCTCACAGCTGCATGTTATGAGACAAGTCTGAAGGAATTCTTGGGAATCTTTTCAGGTAAAATGGCTGCCGACCTATCGCACCCACTTAAGGACTGATGTATTCTCTTCTGCTCTTTGCAATAAACAAAAAAAAAAAGCTGGCACTCAAGTGGCCTTTGTTTAATATATCATCAAGAAATGATACTGAGTGTTTTTCAGCCTTTTCCTAGAATCACAGAATTGATTGGGTTGGCAGGAACATTTAAAGATCATCTAGGCTGTCCCTACCCTGCCATGGGTAAAGGCATCTTTCATTAGATCCATTCAATCTGACATTTGTATAATCAGAGCAGTGTTTATAATTTTTTTAACAAAAATAAGGGGATTTGTTATACTTTCAGAAATTTATGTTTAAAAAAAAGGTTAAGATTAGACAAAGAAAATGCTGTTAATGCCCTCAGATACTTGGCTGTCTTAAAGACACATAAAACTATTAAATTCCAGTTGTATAGGTCAGTGCATCCCTGTGTAAGACTAGAAATAGGAGAGTGGGCTTGTGTGTGCCACTGTGGACAGAACTTGTCCAGCAAATAAGTTAAGGCTGTTCAACAGCTGTAGCTGGAATTTCAGGACTCTGAGCTAGAGGGGAATGTGAAAGAGGTGATTTCCCAGTGGTTAGGACTGAGGTAGTTAGACATAGTCATGGAACCAATGGACCTGAATTTATTAAAATATTGAAGTTAAATTACTAAGTTTTTGTATGATGATTAAAATTCCAGTTACTCATTTAAAAAATTACTCTCTACATATTGAATTATTTTCTTGAGTTGTAGCACTCACAAGATTCATCTCAGTCTGTATTTTTATTTTTTTTTGTAACCAGATGTATGTAATTCTGAAGTGCAGGACGATTATTATATGAATTGGTTTTAATAAGATATTTGAAATTTTTGTCTTAACCCTGTATTTCAGAAAGGATAAGAGAAGTGAAATTGCTCGTGTTTTGTCTCTTAAGTGCTTCCCCTCTCACTAGAACCAAAATCAACAACAATAAAACCCATCTTACCTTCCTAAACTTTATTTTTGTCTCCTCCCCCTAAATTCTGTGGCTTGATTTACTTCTGGGTGAAGAGAAGAAAATCACACTTTACACAGCTAATTTAATAAACTCTGTAATGCTGCTTTTGCAGAGGTGAAACAAAAATGAGGAAGAAAAGAGTGATTCTGAATAAAGGAAAAAAAAATTTCTAGCTGCATCAGGTTCAGTAAGAAATAAAGGACACTTTGAAAAGTGAACTCACTACTTTTTGTATTACGTAGTACAAAAACAATTAATATGTAGGATTTTTACTTTGCTTTATTTCCCATGCTGGTTTTGTAAGTTGCTGTGACAAATGCTCATTTCAAAGAGTGACTTCTCTGGCTAGAGTGACCTGTCTCCCCTTGATGACCAGGTGTTTGAAGTTGCAATATAGAGAGCAGCTTCTCTAAGTCAGTATTGTTAAAGCTGAAATTTTACAGAATTTATTATGTGTATTATTTCAGGTCACTCTGCCCTGAACTCTTTTTGAGCAGCAGAGTTCTGACAAGGAAAAGCAGTCGAGGAGCATTTGAAGGTGTACATGTGTTCAAGTGTCCCAGCAGGGAAACACCAAAGCAAAAGATAATCAGCGAAGAACAACTTTCTAAGAGCTCAGGTCAGGGCAGAGTCATCTCCACCCGAGATAACCACTCATGACTGTACTAGAAACTGAAAATTAATAGGCAGTGTCAAGGCAGAATGGCCCTCTTTGCCCTTGAGAATCGGTGCTGGTCTGGGAACTTCCTGAAGGTCACAGTACAGGCTTCTGCTTTTAGGACATGTCCTGCGAGTCTATTGTTGTTCTTCTTTTGTTTCATATGTCCTATTTATAGAAATTAAGTAGAACAAAGCAAGTAACCAGCGAAGATACCACAAATAATGTATGCTTGTACCTAAAAATAAATATTCTGGAGAGAGCAGAATGCCTCACAGGCAACAGAAATAATCATTATCATGCTTTTAACAAGAGAAGAAAATGCTTTAGTCTTGAGAGCATGGGTAGAACAAAAAAAATAGAATCAAAATTGGTCTTAACTTATATTTGTGTTGTGAGTATTTGTATAGCTAAAATTAGCTCCCTTGACTCAGTGTTGCCATGTTTGGATGTGTCATAAAGGTCATGTTTGCAAACTTGTGATATTTTCATAATAGTTGCATTTTGTTGTTGGTTAAATACATCCAGAGCACATTATTTTCTCATGTATTTTGATTTTAAGAGTTTCAAAGTGACAGCACCATGTTGTCTGTAAACTGGTAAATGGAAGGCAGATCCACCACAAATTAACATAAAGATACAGTTTGAGCTCTTCTAATTGCATGTGGTTTGGAGGGAAGTTGTGATTCCTTTTATCAAATGAATCTGAGGTCAAACATTTCTCTTTTTCTGATGAGGTTAGATGCAAAGGCACTGGAAGTGGGTAACAAGCCTCATAAATCACTGTTACTCTCCTAATGGGTGTTGTTAATACAGTTTAATGCTGAGTTCTGCACAAATATCAGATTTCAAGGCTGGAAAAAATATCCTTGTTATTTTACAACAGTAATTTTTTGTTGTTTTTCTTCTTTTTTTGAACTATGAAGCAAAGGTAACTTCCCAGCAATGTGCTCGTGCCACCCCTGAACAGTTAATTCATGCAGTTGCTAGGGCTCAGCAAGCCCCTTGTCCTGTCGTTATGAATATGTACTTGTTAAAGACACGAAACATTAACACTCCCTTTAAAAATAAATAAATATGTTTTGCATGTAAGAATGTGTTTGAAGTGCATTAAGAGGCATTTTCTCTGTGAATTCTACCCAGTGGTGCAAATGCCAGGAAAGATACATGTAATGGTATCTATTTCATCAGCAGCTCTACTGTAGTGTAGGTGTTCAGCTCTGCTTTACCTTCTGTACCTAATCTGGAAATGGGAAGTCTCATTTGAAACACCTACACCCATTTCTTTTAGTGTTCTGCCCCTTCTGTTTCCCCATCCTGGGAGAAAAGCAGCCAACTGAGCAGGGTACGGGGGTGTTGCATGAATGAGTTCAAACTGGTAAGAAGGTTGAGTTCAGTTCAAGATGGAAATTCGCCTACTTAATTCAGAATTAACTTTTTTGTTTCAAAATTAGTTGATTTCTTTCTCCCAGTTGGTTCTACTTACATGCAGTTGATATTTATCAAAAGAAAGATGCACTGCCATCTGGTGTCAGAACTGTTCACAGGAGCCAATTTGTCTAGAAAAAATCAAATGTGGTGAATGTGGTGTAATAAATTCCCTTCTATAAAACTTCCTAAGCACTGAAGAAGAGAGAGACAGCTCAGAATAAATGGTCCACACATGAGGCCTGCAAAAAAAAAAAAAAAAGGGGAACAAATACAGTTGTTTCATTACTGGGAAATTTTAGTCTAGGTGAAGAGACTTGCATACTTGCATGTAAACACACTTGCTGCTTTTTTTGTAGGTGGAAGAGGGGGAGATGGCTGCCCTGTTATCACCTTTCCAGACTATCCAGCTTTCAGTGAGATCCCTGAAAAAGAGTTTCAGAATGTCCTGACCTACCTGACAAGCATTCCGAGGTGAGAACCTGTCTAGAAGAAGGTAACCTTTTATCTGCTAAGACACTTTTCACATTCGGTACCTTACATGTGGTGTAAAAGTCAGGCTTGATATTTAATTAAAGGAAAATGAAGCTTATGGTGTGGTGTCAGTAAGTGTTGTTTAGTGACAGCTGTCTGAGGTAGTTGTCAGATGAATTATGTAGTGCTATTTATATTTAATCAGAAAATTACTTCCTGGTATGTATGGCTATAGAGTCCATGATGGACATTGTCCTCTCATGTCTTCACTGTATCTCAGAATGCAATATTCAGTGTTTTACTAGGAAACATATAATTTTGTCAGAACATGCTAATTCCTGGATGCTGCTCAGGATCTTACTCAGGGAGGGAATACCCTGTAGCTACATACAGAGGTTTGTCCTCACCATGTGAGCTGTTTCCCTGGCTTAGCTGAATGTATAGTGTCTGCAGCCTTCCAGAGCTTTGACTGAGCATGTGATGCTGGCCCAGGGATTAATTCTGACTCTCTTAGAGAGCGCAGTAGTATTATCAATGGGCTGCTCGATAAACATCGTGATTTTTTTTGGCAGTCTGTTAAGGAACAAAATAGTGGGCTCAAAATCCTGATCAAAGTGAGGAAGGCAAGGAGCAGAGTAAAGTCCACACCTTGGACTTCAGGAAAGCAGATTTTGGGCTTATGCAGGGAACTGGTAGGTGCGATACAATGGAAGGCGGTTCTGAAGAGTAAATCTGCTGCAGAAGGCTGCCAAGTTTTGAAGGACAGCATTCTCTGAGTACAAGAATGGAACGTCCTGGAATGTGAACAGACGTAACAGGAGACTGACCCACTGTCTGAAAGCAAACTTCTGGCTGAGCTGGACTACAAAGGCAGCGTACAGGAGGTGAAAGCAGGGACAGGCTGCAAAGGAAGAATGTAGATATATTGTCCAAACATGCAGGGATGGTGTCAGAAAAGTCAAAGCACACCTGGAACTGAGGGACAAGAAAAAACAGGCATCAAAGACCACTCGGAGAAACTTCTAGTGCTTTAGCAGTACAGGAATAAACAAGGAAAATGTGGACCCGTGCTGAATGGACTGGGCAGGCCAGTAGCAGCAACACAGGTGAAGCTGAGACACTTGAGTTCTTCACTTCAGTCTTCTCTGACAGTGTCTCCCAGGCCTATGTCTTCAGAGAGAGAGTTCAAGAGAATGACAAGCGATGGCTGATGAGAAAATCAAGCGTCTCTTGAGAAATGTTGACCCAAGTCTAGTGTTTGGGATAAGATGAGCTGCATTGAGAGTGATGAGGACACTGACCAGTTTCATAGTAAGGTTGCTCTCTATAATCTTTGAAAGGTTTTTGAGATTATAGGTAAACCATGATGACCAAAGAAAGGAAAATATTGGATTCATGTTCAGAAATTATAAGAACAGTGATCTGAAGCACTACAGGTTGCTTAACCTCACATTGATCTGTGAGAAAATTATGAAGTGAGTCCTCTTAAAACACATTTTTGGGCATATAAAAGAAGGTGATGGGGAGTAGCCAGCATGAATTAAACAACAGTAATTGTGCTTGACCAGCCTATTTCTGTGATGACGATACTGGATGCATCATGAGGCAAAGCTGTGCGTATCTTTAGCCTCAACCTAAGCAAGACTTTCAACTTAGTCTCCCCCAGCACTCGTCTGTCCACTTTGAGTTGTTACATTTTGGCAGGTGGGCTGCTGGGTGGGTAAGAAAGTGCTTGGCTTATTTGGCTCAAAGTGAAATGTTTAATGGCTCATGTTTTATCTGGAGACAAGAGTTCTTCAGGGAGCTGTATTGTAACCATGCTGTCTGATGTCCTTGGCAAGGATCTGGAGTAGGAGATGGAGTCTGCTCTCATCAAGATGTAACCAGCCCTCCTAGTCATACTTCCTAATCCCTAGTTTATCAGGGAATGAAGCTCTGAAGCTAAAAGCCAACTTTTGCATTTTCTTTGTTTATCCTCATAGTGGTTAAACTGCATGGTGCTAAGCATCCCTTGATTGTAGCTTGGGTACTGTTTCTGCAAATAATTATATACCAAATTCACATCTGTCTCCTTTTGAAAGCCCTTGGTGGTGCACTTCATGGTGGCCCATTGAACTTCTGCACAGACTGGAGTTCATGTGAGAAATTCTGATCAGAACAAACAGCATCTGGTACAGTGGGGGAGCACTGAGAGCATCCCAGCATGCCAGTTTGATAACAGCAGATTTTAACTAATTAAAAGTCTGGGAGCAGATTTTCTGGAGGTTTTTGTGTCAGTTACTCCTACCTGACAGCAGTTATTCTGTGAGTATTGAGCCAGAAGTGGTCATTCTTTAAGTCTGGCTGCTCTTCTATGATTTTCTTGTTTCTTTAATTTGTAAGTATTTAGAAAGAGATGACTGTTTTTTGTAAACAAAGATACCCCAGGTGTCTAGATGTTAAGAGTAAGGTACTAACTTGTGAATATAACAGTTCTCTAGGTTTAAGGTGATGACAATTCATTTTCAAATCTTGTAAAAATAATGCTGTTGTTAAGATAATGATAAACGTGCAACCTTTTTGTGTCTGAGAATCTACAGAATCTCAAAGGGCTTACAACATCCCCGATATCTTTGCTAGCAGTGTTAGAAGCTTACTGTGTAAAATTGTGTTTGTGAGCCCTTGTGCGGATTTAAAGGAATGAAAAACTACAGAAAAAACACTAGCCAGGTACCAGCATTCATCCGCTTATGAAGTATGTTTTGCTATTGATATGTTATATATATTGATATGTGTATAACCCTAAGAGTGCTAGAGTTGTTCTTGAACTGGGATATTTCTAGTGCTCTTAAGGGTGTTGTAGGATTTTTCCTGCTATCTTTGTGTTCAAATATAGTTTTGGGTGCTTTGGAAACTGCTTTTGAGGGAAGTGGAGGCAGTTAGTTTTTTAGTTAGCAAATTGATTAAAGAGGTGTAAGGAGTACCAATTTACAGAAAGGATGGAAATGCAGCCCACAGCTTTTATGCATGGACTGCCCTCCCAGGTTATTGTAATTTAGCTTGTCAGATATGTAACTCTGTCTTTTGGCTGTGCTGACCGACTAAGGGGAAGTGGACTTTTCTAAGAGTAGAGACATGACTGGAGCTACCACAGTTCCTCAGAAAACTACTTGCGCTGCTCGGCCCTGTACAAGATCACAGCAAGGGGTTGGCAGCAGTAACTCAAACCTCATTGTCTCACTGCCTACAGTTGCATGTTAAGGGAAATGATATTTCATGGGGATGACAGTAAGGAGCTCCTAAGAGCCTCATAAGAAAGGACCTTTCTGTGCTCTGCAGTAGAGTTCACCAAATAGTGTATTTACTGGTGTAATAAATCTTTGCAGTGACTTCAGCTTTTCAAGGTCTGTTCCCAAGTGAAAGAAGGCTAGTTTAGGACTTCATTGAAAGAGGGAAAACTGAAATCTCTCAAACCACCTTTTTATTTCTTCTAATTTTATAGATAAACCTGGCCTTATCACCTCTTAGTGTAGTTGTTCTGTATTATCTAAACACTGGTTTTCACAAGTTTTTTCTGTATGAACTTCCTCTTGTCTTTTCCACAATAAACTTTAATCGTGAAACATTAAATACCTAGTGGGGTACCTTGCATTTAGGAATAAAATTAAAAGTTGTATGTTATCAACTTAGATGGTTGTGGAGTAGAATAGTGTAAATAGTAGAGTTATTAGCATGTGCTTAGATGTGTAAATGCCTGATACATGAGGATGTTAAGAAAGGACACCGTGGAAAGGGAATACCTCATCTCAGTTTAAAGATACTCAGTTAACCTTGGTGCAACTGTATATCATTAAGCAGAGAGCCGAACCATATTCTTCAGGTGGGTGTTTTTAAAGTTGCAAGGTAAATTCATGTTCTGTAGATGGCTGGATAAAATACAATCTCTAACATATGGCTTGTAGTAATCTCAAAATATTCAGTACAAATTGTTGACATGGTGTTTGACAACAGTCATGCACCGTGTGTACTGAAAGATCCCTGCTTTGTCAGGAAGAAACAAAGGATTAAGGATGAGTACAATAGACAGTGGAAGATTGCAGCTAATGCTTTTATAACTTCTGTTTTGGTAGTGAAATATATGTTGTAAAGGTATATGTGTAATGCTTCTGAAGCAGATTTTTCCTTTTAGCAGATTTTTTTTTGTTATTCTTGAAGTACAAGATAAAATTTTATTAAAAAGGTGAGAATTGTCTTTGAAAGGTACATGGGCTTCCAAAGTAGGAGAATCCATGTCAATACGTAAGGCAATACTTTCTAGGAAGAGTAGTTTAACTGAAATGCTGAATTGATACAAATGGTGAACATGTAAATATTGATCCACATGAATTAATAGTTCTTATTGACGAATTTGTTGAATACAGTAATATCTCTCGATGAAGTGTCTGTAAGAGGTGACAACGTTAAATTCTTCTGGGTTTCAGTAGAGGACAGTGAGCCATGTCTTGCATCCATTTGGGATGATTTGAGGAGATTTTATAATGTCCCTGTAGCTGGTCTGATTCTCTTTCTGCAGAGAAGAATGTCTCCTATTACTTCACTCTGTGAGTCCTTTGGGGTTGACTGCTGAGCTCAGTAGGAAAAAGAGGCCGTGCAGATCAAGGTTGTCTCATCTCTTAGCTGAGTAAAAACCTAACAACCTCCAAGTGTCCATCATTCTTCCTGCACACTGGGAGAGGCACCTGTGGAATGTACCTTTTACATCACACATTTACTGAGGCTGAAGAAAGAAAATTGCATTCAGGTTTGCACAAGGCTCCTGAAATAGCTGCCAACTGTACACTTAAGATTGCATTTCAGGGGATCCAGTGTTCTCTGTTTTGAAAGTATTTTTTCCTTTTTCTACTGATCCTAGTAAATAGACTTCTGAGATTTGCAGTGTACCTTGAAGGCAGGTGTTATTCATATTTAATTTCTCTCCATCACAGCTGTTTCTTGAAATGTATTTTATTAGCTTAAGTGTGTGCACATTGTTGGAATATGAATTTACCAAATATGGGTAGTAGCATGAGAACTTGCTCCGAAAGAAATTAATAGATAATTGCAGTGGTTAACAAAAAAAACTAACTAGACAGTATTTTTCAACATATGGTTTTGCTTCTGGTTAATTAGCAGTTTCTACTGCAGTTAGAAAACAATATACTGTTTATGAGAACAAAAGAGTATAGTTTTAATGCTTTTCTTTGCTGCTCATATAGGCTCATCTTTGAACAAAGAGAGCAAGCTAAAATTTTTGTGGTCACAAGAGACTGGAAAGCTGATATTTTGGAAGTGCAAAACTGTGTCTTAAACACAAAACCCCTCTCAAGAGAAATAAGAAGTAGTGTAGCTTAGAAAATTCAGAACAGTTTTTGATGGCCTGTTTGAGTCCCATATTGCAGATTAAACACAATACATGGGCCTTTTTTACTTGTGCCAGAGCCTTGTACAGCTTCTCTTTGTAATGCGCTTCTGTCCTACTGCATGATCTTGAGCATAATTCAGGTTAACTTGGCATGTTCAGCAGTTTCCTGTTTTGAAAGGTGTCCATCAGTTTCCTGGCTGGGAGAGTGTTCCCTTCTTTGAGATTCCTGAAGGTTTACAAATGCTTGAACACCATGTAGCCTTCTAAAAAATCCTGTTGTTTTTGGTACTCTCTGGTGTAGGAAACTAGGGAGCCATCCTGTCCAAGGAATGGAACAGAACGAGACGACCTCCAAAAGTGTTGATGTTCGAAAGCTCAGTTGTTAGAGTTTGCTAGGCTTCTCCTTGTTTACTATACCAGCTCCCCATTGTTTGGGATAAAACTGGAAAACTGAAAGAGGAATGTGTGTGCTAAGCCTTTCAGTGGGTTCAGATCTGCATGATGAGGTGTGTTTAGGCAGGGACCAGAAGGACATGGAACAGCATGGCATGGGTGTTGCTGGAGCTGACAAACCTCAGTGCAAGGGGCACAGGAGAGCACAGGGCTCGCACAGCTTGAGCCTGGCCAGTCTCCTTCGCATAGATCCACCACTGTGCTCTGAAAGCAGAGGCAGCACTGTTGGGGTAATGCTGTGTTTTTGAGCCTGTAAGTCCGTCTGGGTCCAGCAGACCTTGTGAAGAGCCAGTGTCGGAGGGTAACTGCCTGTGTTTCCTCATTTGTCTGCAAACTGGATGGGCAGCCCACCACTAGCTAAGAGTTAACCACTTTTGTTTTATACAGTGCCAGGGATGAACATCACCACATAATGGGAAAGAATTGCCAAAAAACAGATGCCCTGACAGTTCATACTGACATGCTGAGCAACAGCTTTGCAGCTTCAGAGTTTATTTCTGACAGCTGTGCTTAATTTCCTTGCTCTCCTCTTTGTTGGATTACAATCCAGGCTGAAGATATGGAACCTGTACCCTGCTGTTACCTTGGCAGCCCTTCAAATTTGTCAGTGAGAATATCCCAGGACTTCCAGCAAAATCTGTCATGCTGTGTGTACCCTTCCTTTCTCAGAGAACAGCTGCCAAACAGTTGTAAATACCATATGTTGCTGTAAGCAGACAGGAAATCTAAGGTCTTAGGTTTGAAGTAAGAGCATTGTATCTTAAATTTAAGCAATATTCCAGAGCTTTTTTGTCAGATACTAACCTCACAAGATTAGGTCAAAGCCCAAATCATAACTTAGAGTCAGAATTTTTACTGGGTTTGGAACAATTTACACTTGCTTCAGTGTTCACCTTATGAGTGCCTTAAACTTGTTTTAAAGTTCAGCCCTGTACAGGCAAAGCCTTTCCAGTCTTTAAATCCCATTTACACCTTTAAGGTTTAGAGGATTTAGGTAGTATGTATGACACGCACCATCCGGTGGTAAATTTAGTCTGCTAATAAGACAGAGTAAATTAAGCACTGTAAAATTGTGAAAGTTAATTACTAAAACTCTGGACTCTTACACAGGGATTTTCATTAGCCCAGTATTAAATTCAGATAATTTAACACCCTATTTAAGTGTAAAGGCACAGTTCTAAAATCAATTATGCAGCATTCCCTGTAAAGTTGTTCCAATACTTTGTGCAGTAGCATTAATGGCTGTTGCAGTGTCTTAGAAGTATGTATAATTCCAATATCATAGTTCTGAATAGGTGTAAAAATGCTTTTATGGAATTGGACTCAACGTTTCTAAAATGAGGGTCACACTGGCTTTCTGTTGCCCAGTTTACTTAAGCTTAAACAAACATGGAACCCTTTTGCCTTTTTTGACCTATTTATCCTTAATTGTCCCTCCAGGATAACATGACCTACTTCAGCCATCTGTAGTTAAGTCCAAATGAATCCTCAAACTTGTTGTCTTTCCTCAAACAGTCCTTCTAAAAGCAGCTCTGTATGACCTGAAGAAATCACAGTGTGTTTTCCATTTAGAAGATTATAACTCTTCCTTAAAAACCCTTATTTTACTTAATTTCACACACTTAAAAGAGGATCTGTTAAGCCACGACCTGATAAATTTTCTTTTACCTGCAAAAATGCATTAAGGTCACTCTGGTTTTAGTTCCTTGGTGGGATAAAACTTGTGAAGTTCTGGGCAGTTAGAACTAGATCATCTTTAAGGTCCATTTCAGCCCAAGTCATTCTACTATTCTATGAAGTTACCGTAAATAAAGGCTGATGGGTACCATAAAAGTGCATGTGGTACAAGCAGATGTCCAGGCCCAGGCAGATGACGATGCCTGGACACTTTAGTTGTTATTTTTAACACTGGCTACATTCCCTCAGCTTCCCCCCCCCCCAACAGCATAAGCTTTTTGGAGCAGAAAGAAGGTCAGCTTATAAGATGGAATAGAGTCAGCATTACTGTCTNGTGGTACAAGCAGATGTCCAGGCCCAGGCAGATGACGATGCCTGGACACTTTAGTTGTTATTTTTAACACTGGCTACATTCCCTCAGCTTCCCCCCCCCCAACAGCATAAGCTTTTTGGAGCAGAAAGAAGGTCAGCTTATAAGATGGAATAGAGTCAGCATTACTGTCTTCCAATCAGTCATGTTTATTTTAAGGAGGAATTGGTGAAAGTGGAAGAGAGGCTGATGTGAGGACCTGAAGGAGCACAGGAAATAAAGAGGAGATATAGGGACCAATCAACAAAGATACTGATGCCCATATCTCTGAATCTGAGTGGGAAGATAAAAGAGAAAAATTACACATAAATATTTTAAAATAAATAAGGTGTGTACCAATGGCTGTCCGCATGACTGAGGAACACAAGCGGTGCTTGAGACAGAATTACCTCAAGTAAATATGTTTGGATTTTTATTTCACAATTTCAAGGGAGCTACTGCTCTCTTGAAATTGTGCAGGGTAAAGACTTCTGGTTGCTTTTGGGACCAAGGCTGGAGGGCAGCTTTCCTGTTTGTCAGTGAGTTGACATTTGCCTTGCTGACAGAATGTCCCCGATAGTAGCCCATCTTCCTTGCTGGTTCTTGGTCTGCAGGCACATGCAGTGAGCTGCTGTTGTCATGGTCCTGCGGTGACTGAGAAATTTTCAGGTCAGGCACAGGGCTACACATGACCAATTGTGGCTATCTGGCCTACAGTCATTGTGAAGTTTGGATGAGACTTCCACAGTTTTGAATTGTTAATAACCCCTTACACAAAGCTCTTTGAAGTAGCTCTCATTAATTTTTCCTCCTGTTTATCTGGCTTTTAAGGTCTCCTGTCACTGACACAACATTGTATGTAATTATCTTGCCTATGCTTATTAAGTGGCAAAAGGCATTTATTTTCATGGTGTTGCTCTGCCAGGCTGTATGATTTTGCTCATCTCTTCTGCTTCATGAGCAAATTATAAACACTTGCCTATGATGTTCTCTATTTATGCCACCTCACAACCCAACATTTATCTAGATTCTTCTTTGCCTGCTTTCTGAGAGGTCCTAAAATGCAATTTTGGTTATTGGATGGTTCCCCAGTCCTGAGAAAATTGCAGTATGGTGCTTTTAGACATGCCTGGGGCATGAACTAATAACAGCTGAGACCAAAAATAAGCATAATAGGAAAGGAAAGAGAGAAGATTTTCATCAGTGGTACACTGGATAAGATTTTGGGAGAGTTAACTGGAATGTGGAGAAATAAGGAAAAAAAAGGTGCATAGTTGAGGCAGGGAAATGCATCAAATTTCTTATCTGAACCTTGTCTAATGATGAAGCTTTAACAGGTTCAGCTCCAGCACAGAAGCTCAGATTTTCTTAATTTCCTGTGCAGCTTCATCTGTTTCTCTGAAGGGAAGGTAGTAACTATCAGTACCAAAATAAAGAGAAGGTCTAAATGCTCTGGGTTTTTTAATGTGCATTTAAAAATACATCTACTTACAGAATTTCAGTATAGAATTCATTAGATTGTAGAATAGTATGCATGTTGTTTTATTCATAGTGATTTAGTTGTTTGGGGGTTTTGGGGGTGGGGGTGACGATGTTTTTATTTTTAAAATCAGATTTGAAGCATAAGCATCAATAAGAAATGGTGCCTCCTTGCTTACAGGTTGTCACTGCTGGGGGTATCACAGCATCAGCTGTGTTGGGTGAAAGCCGAGAGCTTGATAGATAATAATTTTTACTTGGCATTCAGTCATGCATTTTGGACAGACCACTAGAGGCTGCACTTGTATAGCAGCACTTCTGCCTGTCTGATTTTAAATTTCTTCTGCTAGAATTCCTTTTCTTTCCTATATTTCTTCATGAACAGTGGTCAGTCTTAGTTTGAGCTGTGTAGATTTTGCCTTCCCCAGTTACAGTTCACTGAGCTATGACAGGGCCCAATAATCAAATAGAACAAATTCTCCTACATCAATAGCCTTCTTTCATGTCAAAGCACAGTACAGATGCTCACTAGTTAAACACAGTAAGGAGGAGATGGCATGTTTTTTCCCTGAGTCTGGAGGTTTGGATATGGAGAAATAGGTGCAGTGAAGTGACTTCCTCACTACCAGGCACCAGCTTTAAATTCAGTGCCTCTGGAGGTTTGAGGTCAGCCTGTTCCTTGGGTCTGCTCTGGATGATTTTTCAATGAATATAATATATATAAATGTATATAAGTGTATAAGAATATAAATGACAGACAGAAATGATGGTCCCGTCCTTTCTGCTGCGGTTCCTGCACTAGCTGACTTCTTCAGTGTTTTCAGCTGAGATAGAGGTTACAAAAGCTAAAGCCAAAACTATATTAATTCTATCTAAAATGATACAAAAGTTGTTAATAATTTCATTCCTATTTTTGCCCCATATGCAGTGCCGTGTACCATAAATAGAGTGCACCTGCAATTTCTTTTTTTTTCTCATAAGTATTGCTGGAATAAGAACTGATTACTGACAGGCTGGTTACACGCCTCAGCTGAAAGTGATTCTTGTAGGAACCTGAAGTGAGATGTCACAAATGAGTATCACCACAAGATGTCAGGCCCACTGTTTGAGTGGGAGCCAAAATGTCATGCCAGTTTGCTTTAGGGGCTCAAGAAGTCTGCTAGGTAGCCAAAGAGCTTCATCTGTGTGTTCAGGAATGCTACCTTTGTTAGGGACAATTCTGTCCTCCGATTTGTTCACTATTCTTGACCTCAGGTAGTCATAAATCTACATCTGCAGCAGAACTTGGACCAAACTGCTGTTGGCTAAGTGATTAAATGCTGTGACAGCAACATGCAATTGTATATACAGCCATCTTTTGGAAATACGTTTTCATTCTATTTATTTTCATTCTATTTATCTTCTTGGTAGATGGTTTCTTTGCCACTGATATATCAATAACAATGCAAACCTCAAATTTTCTGTCATAAAAATAGAAAGTATAATTTTAAAGTTTGCTAATTTAGAGCAAGTGTAGTTTATAGAAAGGCATTACTGTCCAGCTTTCAGAACACTCCCACCTTGTCTTAGGGGTGTAATCACTTTATGATCACATATGATATCACTTCATGAGTATCAAATATGATAAATTACAAGTTCAGAATATAATTTGTAACATTATGGAACTTTATAAAATGTTAGTTTTGTAACATATTATAAGGGATTATAACGTTTTTTATTTGCCAGGCTATTCTTCAGTTAAATACTTTTAAGTACTAATTTAAGTGCAGGTTTTTAGAAAACACATTAAGTAAGATCTGAAATGGCGGCAGCATTGCAAAGTGGTATTCAGCTTAGATATTGTGTTAAATCCTACAGGCTCACTTAGCAATTGAGACCAGGAAGTTCAATGTAAGAACTTATATGTCTCGTTTATAGTTCTTTTTCAGTTCCTGCTATCTCAAAATTGTTTTAGAGAACCTTCTACAGTGATGCTGAGAATTTTGGGCTATAAAAGCATGCAATATCTGAAGCGTTCAAACTGGATCTTTGTGGAGTGTGATATATCATTTACTCAAGAGAGCACAAGTCTTTCTTCTCCTTAGAAATGGTGGTTTAAAATGTTAAGTCCTTAATTTTAGTTTTACTTTGGATTGTGAGAAAGAAGCTGTTGTAAGATCAAAATATTTAAGGACCAATTGAGTACAAGACATTTTAAAATTATTAAGAAGCTTTTAAACATTTTGAAATTAGGGGTACATACCAAATACGATATTTTTATGTTCTTTTTTTAAAATACCCAGCTGGTGAATTTCTTTTGGAATGAAGAGGATATATTGACCAGTTCTTAAACAAAGTAGGCTTTATGATAATGAGCAATAAAGAATTGTAAGAAAATGAAACTACTGTAGGTCTAATTACAGATTAGTGGTTGGGTACTAGATTTTGTATAATGTTACAGCAAAATTTTCCTTTTTTTTTTTTTTTCTGTCAAGCTCATAACCCAGTAAATTCTGCTCTAGGAAAAACTTCATCCTCTAGGACATAGCCAATGATCAAATTGACGTAGTCTTGGTTGCCCTACATAAGGGATGGAAGGAGAGGAGATGTGCAGCAAGGCTATGCCAGGTGAATCGTTCCTGCTCTTTTCATTGCTGGGAAACCAGCATAAAACTGGTGATGTTAAATGTCACCACAGGGCTTAGCTGAATTTTTTTCTTTCCCATTTGCTGTACTGGAGATTTTTATCTTGATTTTTTAATGACATTAATATCACATTCTTCACTATATTATCTGTCTTCTAGAGCTTATAAAGGCCACTAAGGAGGTGGTTTTCTCTGGGGCATTTGTGGTTTCATTTATTTAATGTGTGAAACACTGATGATTAAGAAAGAATTCTTGTCTCCCCTTCAGCCCCCCAAGAAATTGTTCCTAGCAGCAACAGGAGAGATGGAGAAGTGGTCTTTGAGGTGGCTCTGGTTCAGTCAGTTGATGTGTCCCTGAAAATGCAGAATGCAAAGTTTCTCTTGGGAAGCAGTAACCTTGCTCATTAAGTGTCTGATTTCCAATGGCCTGTTCCTATGCTAAGTGATGAGTGGATGAGCCAATTCCAAGTCCTTCCTACACAGATTTACAGTTGCATGCCAAAAAAGATCAGGATTTATGATCTGCCCCAGACCTCACATCTTTTGGAGCAGTGTGTGAGTGTCACTGATGCCCACTGATGGTTGGTGACAAGCTGCTGTGGGTGAGGAAGCTTTAAGGGAGGGTGGTACCAGGGTTCTGCTTGTAGTGCAGATTGCTGCAGACATTGCCCTGGTGCTCTGCTCAGTGCAGTAATTCTTCATGGAATGTTACTGGAGTCCTACTATGGAAATAGCTGTTCAGCCCCTGAGAGCAAGAATTTCTGGTGTGTTCGTATGCAGAGGTGGTTGAGGTAGGGAACAGTCCTGACTACAATGTAGGCCAACTGTTTAATAATAAGGCTGTAAGACTGAAATTCAGTTTTAAATAACTGGACTTATGTAACATAGAATGATGTACAGAATTTAAAACGTGCAAATGTTTGATATTTTCAAGAGTCTGGTTTGAACCCAAAGATTTGCTTTGTTTCATTTGTAGCAGAGATCAGTGTATGCTAACCACTTCCTTACAGCAACGTAGAAGGAATAGGAAATGATTTGTGTAGCAGTTGTCACCACCCATACCTTGGAGAAATGCAAGGATCTTTCAGATGATGTTTATGTCATTGCTTCCACATACCACAGAGGGAAGTTTCTTTCCACGGTCCTATGAACTATAAGCTTTCCCACCCTTTCCCCCAAGTGCATGAGCTAATAAATCTTGCAAACAAGACAAAGAGGGGATGTCCCCATAATCTAAACCTGAGGAGTCACTAAGTGGAAAATTCAGTTCCTGCTCTACCGTCTGCATGGAAAACTGGCTGCTTGTTGGGCAGGTATTTCAACCTCGCTGTCACCGCCTCCAAATGGTTTTGCACTGGCTCCCCAAGACAGAGGGAGGGGTCTGAGCAGACTTGGCTGCATTTTCTCATGTCCTCTGTGGCCCTGTTCCTCTTCCTCCACTTTCTACTTTTCTAACCTGGCCTTTGTGAGTTTGCTGGACACGTTTCCTGCAGAGCAGGGATGGTTTCTCTGCTTTTCTAAAAGTGTTCTGTTCTTTGTTCTGGTGCATAAACAGAAGAACAGTGCTTATCCCATGATGATTTCGGTTTTTTTGTTTTGGTTTGGGGTTTTTTTGTGCATGTATTAGGAGGGAAACAAAGGAAGGAAGTACTAAATTTGAATTACAAGCTTATATAAATTACATTTCAGAAAGTACACCGGATACAAGTTAATACATTAAAGACAACAAAGGTTGTAAGGGAAATGTTAAGAGGCCTGAATAGACAGGTGCTTCTGCTAAGGTTTTCTAATGTTTGTCACTGTAAGGGTTGGTTCCAGGCATTTATAACTCTGCTAAATTTTCTTTCCATTTGTGAAGTGTCACCTGATTTTATGGTGTAAAGTTCAGCCAAAACAGCTGAGTGGTTCCAAAGATGCCAGGGAACAAATTCACCGTGCTTTTCAAACATTGAACCTCTTTTTATTTGAGAAACTCAAGTGTCTCCTTCCTTGTTCAAGGACTCAGTCTTAACACTTAGGAGAATGATGGCCTTTGTGTCAAGGAAGTATCTTGAGAAAAATCTGCCTGAATCCCAGGCCACAGATGCTCAATAGCTACTCGAGCCTGTTGTCAAAAATGTCCTGCTTCATCCAGGGGCTGAGCAGGGGCTTCTCTGTGGTTGCAGGATGAGCTGCTCTCAGGCTAGGTCTGCTGACAGGGCTGAGATAGCAAGGCTGTGGTGTGGGATGTGAGTGCCACCTGTTGACCAGCAGGCAATGCAGGCTGGACTCCACAGGAAGGACCACAGCTGGGGGAAGTGTCCACCCAAGGGAAGATGCTGGGACATTGAGTGGGACATAGGGTACAGGAGACTCAGGCTGCAGGATGAAGGGACTGTGATATTCAGGAAGGAGTGAGAACTGATGTTATTTGTCCTGACAGTCTAAAATTAAAATGAAAAAGATAAAAATAAAAGACTTTTTGAACTGTTCTTGGGACAAGGAAGGAGGAATGGGAGAGACAAATGCCAGTGGTGGAGACAAGTTTATTGGAGAGTGACGCAGAGGCATGAGAAGATGTGAGCTAAGCTGATGAGTACAATGCAACTGGATCATGGCAGGGAAAAAAGTTTGATGAGCAGGACAGGCTGTGCCCATCAGAGCATGCTTCTGCTGAGACACAGAGCACAAAACAAAATGCATTCCTCTCAAGCATGTGGGGGGGAAGAGGAAAATCAGTATCAAGATAAAATGTAATAAATATGGCTGAGGGAAAGAGGGACAACTGGCCCTCAGTTAAATCAGGAGCCAAAGCAAAATTGAGTATGTGCTTGTTTCCAAAACGTCATTCATCCTATGCTCTAAAAGAGAGGAGGGTATTGCAAGATGTCTTGCAACTCCATATGCAGGTGCATGTCTGGCAGCCAAGTGAAGTCAGTAGAGCAAGGGTACATTGGCAAACAGACCTGTTTTCAATATTTACTTTTCTTGAAAACATGACTTTGTTGTCTTTGTAATGTTCTCAACTTTGTTGTACACAATGTCTTAGTTTGGTTTGTTGCTTCCTGCCTACGACTTGCTGGAGCTGGATCCCAGACTCCACAGCCAGGCCTTTGCAACAAGGCACTGTTGTCAAGATAACAAATATTTTTCCCACCCTAATTGATTTGGAACAGGGCATTTAATTTTTTTTTTTCAGCAGTCTATATTAGTGGAGTGTTAGCGGTTTGAAGTCAGATGCTCAGGACTTTGCCACTGGGTCTCTTCTTGGCAGCAGTGGGAAATCCAGGCTTTTATTGTCTGAGGTGGCTGATTCATGCAAGCACACAACATACTTGATCCAGTGGAAAAAGAAGGTTGGCTGAAGACATCTTCTGGGCTATCTTAGAGATGTGCTTTTCTTTAATTATTCTTCCATTTAAGTAAGCCTTGTCTTTTTATTTTTCTAAGATAATGATATTAAGCTCTGCTTATTTTCAGGTGTTGAGGCAGGTGATTAACTGTGTGGAGCTGCCATGTAGATAATTTCTGGGATCCCAGCTGAGCCTGTATTTTCCTGTGCTCCTAGAGAGAAATCCTACTGATACTCTTTCAGAGGCTTTAATTTTATTCATATTGCACTGAAATATCAGTAGTTTATTGAAATATGATACAGATGTTGCATTTAGGTACTCTGAGATTATGCTTCCCCTGAGGAAGTATGGAGAAATTTCAGGACTCCTGGGAACTTCTACTGAGCAGGGAGAATAGCTCTTACAAGTCTTAATATGTTTCAAAATCCACACTAACTCCTGTGGGAGCAGCTGTAGCACCTTTTTGGCTCTGTTCGTCCACATTAAGGCTGTGTACCCAAGGAGTTTGTTTTGCTACCTGATTATCATGGCACAGGGTTGCTATTATAATTCTATTTTCCTCACTCACAAAAGGTTAAAATTGTGAGAATATTAAATGAGGAGCAGGAAGAGGCTGAAATCAGTCTGGATCCCTCTCCTCTTGCCCTTTAAATAAAGAGAAAGAAGAGGGGAAACTTCAGTAAATCATGGAAATTCACTGTAGTGGGAAGTACATTGCTAATATAAAGCCTTGTTTGTGTGCAAGGGTTGTCAGGCTTACAAGGCAAGTGCTCAGATGTTGTTTATCAGTGTTGTCCTAACCCAGAGGCAAGAGTTAAGTAACATGCACTGAATGCGAGCAGTGAGGATCGTTTCTAATATTCTGCTGTGCTAAAAGGACTGCTTAGCTTCTTCTGAAAGAAAGCAATGATTCCTTTGCATTTTTAATGATTGTTCATGTTTCCCACTAAATATTATGTCTGTAAATTTGAGAGATACTGCATTTTGTCAAAGAGAGGGAATAAACTGTGAGTCATGCTTAAATTTGTAATTTTGAAGAGTACCTTAACACATCTGGGTACCTGTGTTCTTCATCCTCCTAAACATCCTCTTATCATTATGCTACTGACATAATCTTACAAAGCAAAGCTGGTGTTTCCATGATTCAGCAATCTTGAATAAAGAATCCTGGCATTCTGCTGTGTTGATTTTTATTTTTTCTTTTAAGATATTACCATAACAAATTGGTGCACAATATTTCTAAATATCACACAGTGCCACAGGGAAGCCTTGCAATAAATTATCAGGACTAAAGATACAGCACATATATTGAAAAATGACCAAATATATGAGAAAACAATAAAGCTGAGCATGTCTGCCTTGTATTTGCCTGCTGTTTCCATTTTGACTGCGATTGGCTGGCAAGGGCTGCTGCTGGCATTGCACAATTGGCTTAGATGGGGAATTACAAAACAGGAGCATATCCCTTGGTCAGGGCTCGGTAGCACATGCAGCTGAGCACAGGCAAAAGAGAAAGGTCACCCATACCCCAGGATTTGAGCAGAATCTCTCTCACAGATGTTTCCATTCCAGAGAAGCGCGTCTGAGCTGCTTGTTCTCATCTATGATTTGAAGTGTTTAAGTGCCGTAAGGTTTTTTTGTTTCAGTGAACGTAAAAATGCACCTAGGAAGAAGTTCACAACCTGGAGGCATATGAGAATTTCAGATGCATGGAGCAATATCGTGGAGTGATCAGAAGGATCTGTGTTTTTAAGGAGTTTTAAATATCAGTGAGGAGGAAGACAATTTGAACAGAAGGTTAAACACAGATGCAAAAGGAAAACTTTATTTTGATCCTGAACTTACACTGAAAACATAATGAGGAAGGGATTTCTATCAGCACCAAACAGTGGAGAATCAAACAGTCTTATTTTCCTCTGAAATAATCTCTGTGCAAGAAATGTAAATTTTTTTTTTGTGAAAAAGAAGCATTCATTATTTGAATACGTTTTGAAACTCTGAAATGCTGGGACTGCTGCATCTTTGCAATGGTGTATGGTATATCTTTATTTAAGATATTTAAATGAAGAAGATTCTGCAAAAAAAAAAAGTCAAGCTACTCTTTTCTTTTTTTCTTTTTTAAACTATTTTTAAACTGCTTTTCTGTGTGAGGCAAACAGGAGTTACATTTGTATTTTTAACTAAGCTTTCCTGTTTTCTTCTTTTCTCCTCCAAACTTAGTTTACGAGATGCTGGAATTGGATTTATTCTTGTCATAGATCGCAGACAGGACAAATGGACCTCCGTGAAAGCTTCCATACTGCGGATAGCAGTGAGTACTGGTTTTTTTTGTGTGAATCTTCCTGTTAAAAGTGGAAAAACTTTTTTTTTCACCTTCAATTATATGTCAGCTTATAGATGATACAGAAGGTATCCAGCAGGTCTTTTGTATCCCAGCTGACTTGGACAGAACATCATGTGTCTCTGATGTGCTTTTAATGCAGTCTGCAGCTCAGGACATCTTCCTAAGCATGCACTTGGAGAGAGTGTGTGTGTGCCTGTGAGTGTGTGCAGCATGCAGCTCTCCCAGGTGGGAGCTAATATCTGCATGGACACTCCATGCATCCCAGAGACTTTGGGTCCACTTTTCACTGTTCAAATGAACTTCCCTTTTACAAGGACATGAGGGGGAGGGTCCTGCTTGAGTTTACCACTTGTGAAAGGAATTTACATGGAAAAACTGTTCTTGTGATGTTTGATTTAAACCAGGGGTTACTTGCAAGCAAGAAAATCTTATGTGCCTTCCGTGGTCAATCAATAATACATGCTGTTCACTTTCAGTCTCCCGGTCTCCCTTTCAATTAATATTTTTACAATTGGAAAAAGAAGCTTATTAGAGGCTTGGGTTTTTTTGCTTTTTTGGGTTTTTTTGCACAAGTAGGGAAATACAGATTCGTGTTTATCATGTGCTTATTCTACCGATGGTTTATGTGTTTTTTTAGTTTTTGGTTGGCTGGTTGCCTTTATTTTTTGCCCTTGTTATCCTTGCTTGAATTGCTGGCATCAATAGTCTTCCCAGGAAGGGCTGAGAAACAAAGCTGTAATTAATTATCTTTTAGTTTTCAATGGCTGAAGACTTTTGACTCTGTAAGATAAAAGTCAGATCAAAACAGTAAATGTCATTTTTGTGCAGCCTGATTATAGCCAAAGAATTTTTTGTTTATTATAAGTTAAAGGTATTTCTTTAAAGGTAGTATGTTACTCCCATTATATTGTGTTTTGTGAATTAATATATAGTGATAGAGTATTCCCACAATGCAACTTTTTACACAATAATTATGTTAAGAATGTTAAAATATTGAAAATATGTCAAAGTATTAGAAAATCTGCTTTTGCAGCTCATCTTGAAATTTTGAGATGCAGCATTGAGCGGATTCCAGAAGCGAAAACTGGGAGCAGCATAATTTAGGATGATTAAAGAAAAAGGACTCTATCTCTGGAGGTTTTGAATCTCCTTCAAGATTCACTGCTGTAGTTTCTGTTCGAGGACAGATAAGTGTTGCACAGATGATGGTCCTTTTATTTGCATAATTGGGGTTGTAAGGGTTAGAGAGCAACTACAGACAAGTTGCTTATAGCCATGATATTTATGGTGACATTTCTCCAGTGTGTGTTACTTTGCTTTGAAGCACAGTGAACAGAACTGAGCAACTATTCCCCATTACAAGGGATCTATCATTGCCATAATGGTGTTGGTGCCTAAGAGATTTGCCCAGAGAAGGGTATTAAAGTTGCACTACTGTTGGTGATGGGTTATTTTGCTTTTTTCATCTTTTCTCATTCTTCTGTGAGATTTTTTTAAAAAGAGAAATCATGCTTCTTAGCTGAAGTCTAATCTGTTAAAGGCATGATTTTTTTTCTTTTTAAATTTGCTTCTGTTGTTGAATACCAACAGTGTTGGCTTTGAATTGCACCCATGTAGGTATATATTTATAGCAGTCTTCCTGTTGGGCTTCAGCAATAGTCACATCGGCCCTGAAGACTTGAAAATTTTGTGTTCCCATACCAGAAGAAGTGAAAAATTGTTTGCTGTTGTCCGTCATATTTGCTGTAGTATTTGATATAAATGAAATCTAATGCATTTCAGCTGTCTGTTCTTAAAAAAAAAAAAACAAAGCCAAATATACAAGATACATAAATTGTGCCAAATTAGTGATGTCCTATTGATGGACGAAGATTTCTTTTGAATGGCTCATGCGTAACTGGAGACTTCCACGTGTTTGGTTTTCCTAACAGTCAGAGCCGTCTTTTGGTGGTTATGAAGCATCTGGGTGTTATTTGGGCTATCCAGGTTGTACCTGGTGTCTCAAAGCCTGATAGCTCTGGCAGTTTCAATTATAGAATCACAGAATGGTTTGCATTGGAAGGGACCTTAAAGATCATCCAGTTCCAACCCCCCTGCCATGGGCAGGGACACCTTCCACTAGACCAGGTGGCTCAAAGGTGCATCCAACCCTGGCCTTGAACGCTTCCAGGGAGAGAAAATCCCCAGCTCCTCTGAGAAACCTCTTCTAATGCCTCGCCACCCCCACAGTAAGGAATTTCTTCCTAATGTCTCATCTAAACCTATCTCCTTTCAATTTGAAGCCGTTCCCCCTTGTCCTATCATTCCCTGCCCTTGTAAAAAGCCCATGTTCAGCAGTTCAGCTTTTTTTTTTTTTTTCCTTTTTTGATTGCTAAAGCTTATTGCTGTGTGTGAGGATAGGAGACTCATGTTATTTGAGAAGAGACTTTTGGTTGTCGTTTCTGCAGCGTCCTTTCTGCCATCTTTCCTGATTTTTCTCTAATTGTCCTGAGGGAGTTGACCCTCTTGATTTGTGAAATCAGAAATGCCAGCATAGGGTGCTGTTGCTGGAGCACTGCCCAACAGGAATATCCTGGCTGGAGCATCTGCCCATCACTAATACCCTGGCAAATCTAGGAAGTATTTTTGTAAGCACTGAGCAGCTGTTAAAGAGAAATTCATACGAGCATGTATGTTTTATAATTATTCCTTGTTATTTTCACACACAGTGGTTGGTTTGTCCTAGTGGGTTTTGGAAGTATGTTTTAAAACAAAACTAACAACAAAAAAAAATTTGTTTCAGGATGAAATTATTGTGGAAAATCTTTCTATATTATGAAAAATTCCTAGGCTTCATTTTTCCTTTGTTGTTGTTAGGAATACCTTTCTTTTCCTGGGACAGAAAATGAGCAATGATGAGCTGAATCTGTGTTTCATGTTGATACTTAAAGGTTGCTGTAGTCAAGACTCTGGAGATGAGGTTAACCTATTTTTGCAGACATGGTGGAAGGTCAGTGACTGCACCGCTTGCCCAGGGTGGCTGCTGCTGCAGCATAGGCAGTGCAGTGGCACTGAGAGCAGAGCCAGAGGACTGGGCTGAAAGATGGCCCTTCTTTTCCAGGGATGTGACAGAGATTGTGGCAAGAGCACGACCAGGAATGCAGGCTTTGCTACTGTTTTATTCTACTTGATCTAGCTGCAATGGGTTGGCAGCCCAGGAGGCTGTCCTTAGCCAGCACAAGACTTGCAGAATCTGTGGCTTAAGAGACGCTGCAAACATTATTCTTTTTATTTTTCACCTGATTTAGCTGAAGTTATTAGCTTAGGAAGAGTCTGGCCTGCTGGTATAGCGAGACTGAGAGGTGGAGTTCTTGTAGAGATTCCAAGAGCCAAGTTTCATGTTAAGCGTGAAGCGCTGATAACAAATTTTCATTGTTTTAGAGAGGCAGTAGAATTTGAATGTTCTTACAAGAACAATATTGAAGTAAGTGCTTGCAAATTTTTCAGTGGTATTACACTGTTGTTTGGGGATACAAATTTTTTTAAACTTTTTGCCCTGTCAGCTGCAGTGATTCTGCTAAGGTTGTATTAGAATGTCCTGTTTTCAGTTAAACACAGTATTCAGAGTATACAGAGACATGCAAGACCTTGCTGAACCTTTTAGCTCCTGGGCTGGGCAATTGCGTATCTCATGGATAAGTGCAAGGAGGAGCAGTCATGTTGCCTGGTAAAGCAGCTCTGTATTGTCCCAACTGAAGTTGGGTGAGTGACAAATGCCAGACAAATTGATCCTCTTTTCCTTTCCATGCAGTCAAAAATGATGTTTTTTCCTCTATTTTTTTTTCTCTCCTAATATTATCATACAAGCAATATTCAATCCACAGCTGTAGGAGCAAGGCTTTTTACTGATCAATGTTTTCTAGGGTTTCACACTGCTCTTTTCATTGTTCCACTGTATTTTCTTAAAACAATGAAGCCTATGTCATTACATTGTATTAGTCTCTTCTTGTCCTGTCATCATTGTCATCCTCCATCTTGAGGGAAAGGTTAAAGTGTGAACTCACTCTTTTAGACAAACAAAAAACTGCACTCAACATCATTAGAAGTTTCACCGCAGCCCTCCATCAACCTCATATTGAAGGTCAAGAGAAAATAAACTTCCTTAACTTGGCATGTAGGGAATAACACACCTGTGGGCCACTGCTTTTGGGTAAGCAGCTGGAATGGAGGTCGCTTGGCGGTGGTAGTGAGGAATTTTTATCTAGTTACAAAACCTTGCTGCCCTTTCTAAATGTGACAAGAGATGAGTTTTATTCAACCTCCTGGAGAAGAAGTTTGCTTTGTGATTTACCACCACTAATTAAGGATGCATTGCATACAGATTTCTTGCCTTCTGTTTTGGACTGCATTGTCCAGAGCACTGCCTTGCTTAGCTGTTTGTAAATCAAAATCATCAGTCTTCACTGTAACAGAGGTGTAGCCCATTAATTACTCTGAAGATTAGGGCCTATACTGCTGACTGGCAGGAAGAAACCAGAAGCCAGTGGAGACACCAGAGTGCTTAGGTTGGACTCGATGATCTTGGAGGTCTTTTCCCACCCAGTTGATTCTGTGATTTTGTAATACCAGCCTAAACCTTGAAAGAGTCAGGCAGTCCCATTTTTGTATCATCTGGAATCATACCATTAATTTGACATCCAAGGTGAGAAACTCTGAATTGCAGTAATCCAACTTTGAGTTCTCTGGCCTTGTTTGTAGAGTTGTTGAGTTTCTTAGTGAGTTGTTGATATAGAAAAGATGTGTTTAGTAAGTGGTGCCCCATGAAAGGCATGGTTTTGTATTATGGACAGGTATTTCCCATTAGCCCAGTTTCTAAATAGCTCTTTGCACATTTCCTGAAAACTGTAATAGCACTTAACACTTTGTGTGGCTTAAGTTTGAAAATACTGCTCTGCTTTCAACCCCTGGTCATATTTCTCATTTTGCTTGGATTCAAGACAAGAACTTAGCAGTATGATGAAGCTAGAACAGTATTTGTATTAATTTTGGAGCTATTGTTATGAATTAAATCAGTAAATGATAAATGAGTAAGTTTATTTTGAGATCAGTATGGTTTTGTCCTATTGCTTTGGATGTTTTGAGACTACTGTACATGCAGGCACTTTTACAGTTATCCTTGTGTAGTTAGACATTTTCCTTTATATGTTTTTTTAATATGTAAAAACAGAGGAGTGAGTCACTCAAATTCAGAAAGCAGGATTGTAATGTCACAAGCATTAAACACAGTTCCAATGGAAAACCGTTCTATGTTTTTAAAACTAGATTTCAAGCTGCTCATTTTATGAATTTATTTAATTCAAGGTTCTTTCATGACAAGAATTCTGAGTAAGGCAGTTCTTCATTCTAGCCAGGAGTAAACAGTCTTTAAAAAAAATAGATAAGCAAATACTTATTAGCTCCTTTATATACAGAAGTATTTTGGAAAGAAGTGCTCTGTGGCTTATGGCATGCTAGTAAGTGCAGAAGGGAAAACACCACCACAGAGTTTGGTAATGTGGGTGTATTGAAGCTGTTCATAAAATGAACATTCCTGTTCCAAACATTTTAAGACAGAACTACCAAAACCGAGTCAAGCATTAGCTCTTTGATGGCTCACATGGTTGTGATATCTCTGCAAGCTGGCTTACCTTCAGGGTCAGTACTGGTGGTATAAACAGCCTCTCTGTCAGTAATATGCTGTGAAGAAAAGTTGTAGTTAGGATTATATGCCTCCAAAGGAGTCCACAAAGGTGATCAGAGGTCTGAAACATCTCTCCTATGAGAACAGACTGGGAGAACTGAGGTTGTTCAGAAGAGAAGGCTCTGGGCCCGACCTCACTGCAGCCTTTTAGTACTTAAAGGGGGCTTTTAAACTGGAGGGACTTGACACAGTCAAATAGTGATAAGACAAGGGGGAATTGTTTTAAACTGGATGAGGAGACTTACATTACATGTTAGGAAGAAATTCTGTAGTGTAAGGGTAGTAAAGCATTGGAACAGGTTGCCCAGAGAAGTTGTGGATGCCTCAGCCCTGTAAGTGTTCAAGGCCAAGTTGGATGAGGACCTGAGCTACCTGGTCTAGTGGAAAGTGTTCCTGCCCCTCATGGCACGGTCTGGAAATAGATGATCTTTAAGATCGCTTCCAATCAAATACATTCTGTGATTCTATGATAATTTGATTTTACATTTTGCCCAGAACTCAACTGTGTTTAATCTCTCTACGTTTTCCCCTTTCCAGAAACCTGGGGCATGAATAGGTAGGCTCCCCATCCCTGAGAAGCAGAGGCCTGAAAGCAGACAGCTCAACCTGCTCCTGAGAATTTATTAACTGATTTTCTTGAGAATTTAAGGTTGTTCCTCATTTTTTCCAGTCAGAAAAGGTTCTTCCCCATGTTCTAGATTCAGGGTACTTGCAGGACAGCAAAGATCTTGATGTTTTTGTTTTTCAAACCAAAGCTTTGATCCCAGGGCTGTGCTGTATACGAAATCCTGGTTTGGGCAGATTTAATTCAAAGCTGATAACAATGTGCACATCTACATCTTTTTCTGTGCCTTTGGAATTGGCATTGGCCTCTCTGGATGAGAAAGAGAAGGAGATGAGCAGATAGAAAACTAATCTCATGACTGTCATGAAGTATCAAATAAGTGCAAGTGAGATGAATGAATATATAGGCTGGGCTCTCCTAATTTTTGTGGAGAGTGTGAAAAACATGACCCCTAGTCTCTTTTGCATTGGTGTTAAATCAGATAAATTCAATGTTAGAGACAAGATGTTGGGGGAACTGTTAATATTAACTAATCTAATAAAGAAAGACACTTTTGGGGAAAAAAACCAACCCTGTTTTCGAGCATACAAATCCTTCATCATATCTCAGTAAGGTTCATTGACTTCAGTGAAGCAGTCCTTGAAGGCACTTTATTTGATAGCACTGCTAAACATAACATGAATATTTTTTGGTGCTTAACATTTAGCTAAGTGTTATTGAGAAGTCATTGTTTGTTGTCTGGTTAGCATACAATGGCTTCAAACAAATACACTGCTGGATTGGAACAGAGAATTTTTGTTTTGTTCCAGTGTTCTGGGTGAAGCTGACTGGTCAATTAAGTTCACAGACATCTAAGGAGTATCTCTTACATCATAGTATTGTTTCTGCAAGTCACCAGGGCTTTAGGAAAAAAAATGTTAGGAAAAATAGTAGTATTTTGGCAGTGCTGATACAACCTTTGATAAACTGTAAAAGCTGGCACAAGTCCAACATTGTTTACTGTAGCACTACTTCCCTTTCTTGTTTCACAAAAATCAAGTTGCAGATTTGACACCTAGCCACCACAAGGGGAGGAGGCATAATTTTTTAAGACATGGGGTTTTTTTGAAGAAAAAAACCAAACAAAACCAAATGGAGACAGAGTAGTAGAGACAAGATGATACTATAGACAGAGTAATCTAGAATTTGAGCTTTCATTCAGAAACGAGGGAAATTTCAGATGGGCCTTAAATGGGAATTCAAGTCATACAAGATTGTATTGACTTCAACAGCATCATTTTGGGTTGACACATTGAGATGGAAAATAATTGTAATGTGTATTCTCTGTTTTCACTGAACTAAGCACCATGCTTAATTTCATCATGCAATTAAACTCTATTTCATAAGAGCTAATGCACAGTCCAGAAAAATTTGCTATTGCATTGCATTTGGATGCTGTTGTTTGCTTCAGTAATAGCCTAAATGTCACAAAATCGCAGACTGGGTTGGGAGGGACCTTGACAGAGCATCTGGCCCAACCTTTTGTGGGGAAAGGGAGCCTCAATGAGATTATGTAGCACCCTGTCCAGCGCATTTCCCAGCATTCCAATTAAGGCTGGATGGCTTGCAAATATTCACTGCAATAGACAGTATGTCGGGGCATCGTGTGGTGGGGTGGATATCTCACAAGGAAGCACCTTATTTTTTTCAAAATATGTTACCTAAAAGATATTTCTTGTTGGAGCTTTTTATTCAGAAGTATTTGCATTGCCACTGAATAAACATCACATTTTGGAAGTTAAAGGTAGAAAGTAACTGAAGACTGCTTTTATAGGCACAAAATAAATTGACATGTCTATTGAATGAGAGAAGTAAATATGGCTGCCATACTAAAAGGATTATTAGGAAGATTTAATTAGAGAATTTTTTTGTCTGTTGTTGTAATGTCTCTTAAATAAATTGGTGGTTTTCCTTTGTATGGCAATTCGGAAAAAATAGTAAGAAAAAGTATCATCCTTTCTTTTTCTTCTGAATACAGTCAGAAATTTTCTGCTAAAGTTTTTCCTCTGATAACTATGGATTATTAAATTCACAGGCTGCACTGATTTTAGTGAACAGTGTACTTTTTTATTGAACTTCACAGTGCAAGGATGAGGAGCTAGTGGGGGCACTCAGAATTACCTGGATTCTGTTCCCAGCCCTCAGACTCCTTTGGGACTGAACCACAGTACTTTCTAGAAATTTCAAACATCACTGAAGTGGAGGCAGATTACAAAGCTTAAGCCTTTAAGGGTCCCCAATCAAAGTGAAATCATGGTTGTATGCTGAATATCTGGGGAACCACAATGAATTTGTGAAGTTTTTTAGAAAAGTGTTAAACTTCTTCTCCCTTTAAAAGTCTTTTATTTCTAATGCAAAGTACCTGGAACCCTTGGAAACCCCAAAATTATTATTAAATCACCCTTCAACCTTCCAGATACTAACAGTTCCACTGGGTTTGGAACAGAACATAGCCTGAGAGCTCCTTTAGTCAGTGGGGCTTTTTTTCTTGGGTTTTTTTTTCCTTCCCTCCAGTAAATCAGTTTGCTAGAAAAGTGAAATAATTTCCAACAGTATAATGAAGTAAATTGCATACTTAATCATTATAATGATCATTTCTGTAGTGAATTTCACTGCCTCCCTACAGTGGAAATACTGAATAGAGGAGAATGTTTCCAACAGTGGCTAAATGCCAAATATGCAAATCTCTGCCACAGCAGAGGATGATTTTTAATAATTTAATGCTTTTTTTTTTTTTGTTTTCCTCTCTTCTGTTTTCCCTCTATCAGTTGTAGAACTGGGAAAGATCCATCAGATTGCTGGATGGAAGCTGATGAGAAAAAACAGAACTGAGAATTTTTATGCTTGATTTTTATTTTTGTCAGCCAAATTAAAGCTTATTTTAAAGTTACTGCCTGAGAAATTCATTCTCCATGGCAATAAGTTGTGTAGGCAACTGGCAAGGTAGTATATGCACAAATTAGAAATCTGTTGTTAGGTTTTTGCACAATAATGGAGGTTTCTCTTGGCACCTTCTGTTAAAGAGAAGATAAAGTAACCGTGAAAGTACTGCTGTTAAAAAAATACTAAGCCACTGCTGTTTGTTCATTAGCCTCCTTGGGTAGGTTGTAATCTTAGCTGAAGAGCAGTACAAGCCAGCCCAGAAAAGAAATTGATTCCAAGAGAATAGATCCCTGTTTGCTAAGACAAGTAAATGTCTTTTGAATGAAGCTCTTTGTACTAGCCATGCAACAATATGATTGGTCATCCCATTATGGGAGGCCTTTGATACAGTTAGTTTGTGGTTTATCAGGGGCTTCTCCTTGTTCAAAAATATTTTCTGGAGCTGAGACACAGAAAATGACAGGCTAAACTTGCTTTGCAGGCATCTTTCCCAGGAAACCTGCAATTAGTCCTCGTTCTGCGCCCAACAGGATTTTTTCATCGAGCTCTCTCAGACATTGCTTTCAGAATCAACAAAGATGAGCTTAGAATGAAAGTACCTGTAAGTAATCTTCTGTTTTCACTTTACTACCAGGAATCTGTAAAAGTACTTAAGGTAGCCAGTGAGGACCAAAGAAACCCCATCAAAAACAATATTTAGAGCCAGTTCTAGCAATTTTAGCTAATTCACGATGGTTTATTCTTGAAAGAGCATATGAATTTTGAAGCAGATGCATTTCCCATGGACAAACGCTATGGTTTCTGTCATTTGAGCAAATATACAATGGATGCCTGTTGTTATATTGCCAGTAAACCCACACATTGTGCTTTTGTTTGCAAATGTATAGCACTTATATTTTAAAATAAAATTTGAAACTATATGAGCTAATGATATAAAAGTTATTGTACTTATCAGATGTGAATTTCAAGGGTGAAAGATGGTCTTCAAGAAAATTTTCTCCCATCTTTCATTTATTTTGGGGAACCAGTCCTTACATGACAAATCCATGTAGACACTATTTTTCTCTCCTGCAGACCCGGGATAACAAGGAAAAATGAACAAGAAATGAATGTTGCTTTTAGAAAATAGCCAAGTATGGTTTATCAAGACAAAAAATCTGGCAGTGTTATGCTGTATAATCCATAAACTTTTTTTTTTAATATGCCTGGTGCTCGTGCTCATGTTCAGTCATTTACATTTACAGCATCTTCACCTGTAAGAACTGTTAAGTTTGTTTTTCTATACCCACAGGAAACAGTTCCATCTCTCACTTCTATATTAAAATGCATTTTCTCTGTCAATGTCTGAAGGATGGGGCTTAGAATCCTTAACAAGGGACTTGTCACCACTGATCACGTTCACTTTTTTCCGTCCTGCTGCAGATCATAATGCTGGGCTCAGTATCAGAACTGCAGGGTTACATTGATAAGACACAATTAACAGAAGATCTTGGTGGCACCCTGGATTACTGCCATAACAGATGGCTGTCCCGTCGTACTGTAAGTTGTAGGTTTTGTTTTAACTTTCCAGCTTAATGAACCCTTCTGTTTTATACCCTGTCATTTATAAAACAGATTCCAAGTGATGCAAGTTGACTTGCTCAGTGTGAGAAGATGTTCCCAATGGTACTTAGTCATCTTAGAGAAATAATATGAGTAATAACTTGGGAGTGGTTTTCTGAACACTTGGAGCAAAGGACCTACAGTGTGTTATTGTGTTGAGGTTTATTGGTTTTGCTACAAGAAAGAAAAAGCTCAAGTTGTAAAATAACTCCAGATTATAAAAATATGAAGAAGATACACCTGATACAAGCCTAAGAAAAATATACAATTAAGGAATTAATGGTGACAGTATCTGTTGCTTGCAAAATTATACTTTGGCCATTTTTCAGTCTTGTAATTCATCTGTTTGGGTTTGTTTTGAGAGTTATATTTTGTGTGCATGTGTTTGTTTGTACATATGTGTGTGATGAATACAAAACATTTTTAATGCTTTTTATTCCAAAAGGCTATAGAAGGTTTCGCCCAAAAGGTTAAGCAAACAGCTCAGATTCTTCAGTCCTTTGGGACTGAGCTGGCTGAAACAGAACTACCAAATGATGTGCAATCAACCAGCTCCCTTCTTGCAACACACACAGAAAAGAAGGACAAGATGAAGGTATGTAATTTTTGTAAAGATACTGTCTTTTAGCTAAACTGTGTTTTAATTTGTAGCTAGCAATATTAATGGAAAATATGGATGATATTAATAGACAGTAATAATGTGAACCATCAATATCTTACTGAACTTGAGTTTTTTGATGTTAAAAATCCTTTTTGCATTGAAAAATGACATTTCTTGAAACTAAGTTTATATATGTACAAATGCATAATGAATTGCATGTGAAACAGTAATTTCTTTGTAAGCGGCAGTGTGTTTAATTTGTAGTTTTGTTTGCAACAGGAAATTTGATTGTATTTGCACGCATATTAAAATATATGGCCTTTTGAAGCATGAACAAATGTTCTTTCAAATAGGCTTAAATGAAAGCTATTTGGCAGTTTCATAACTGTGCATCTAAAATTTTTGAGATATTTGTAGCCTAAAGCGACACTAGAAGGCTGTCTACCATGAAAATTCAACTCAGTTACACTGGGATCCTAAGATGGTAAACATGGAAAAAGCTGACATTTATCATTTACTGTCTCGTCAGCCACTGCTTTTAATGAAACTGCTTGCTCGAATGCTGCTAAAATCCTTCTTCCAACTCAGTGCCTTGTGAATTTTGCTTAAAAAAACAACACACAGCTACAGCACGTGGGGTTTTTATTTTGTTTTGTTTTGTTTTGTTTTGTTTTGTAGGAGGATATCAGGGTAGCAGTAGAACAGGGAGATGATATCCTTGAAAGTATTACAAAACCAGTTACTGAGAATCCTGAGTACAAACTGAATCAAGATCAGCTAGACAATCAAACAACGGTGGAAAGGTGAGAGGTGTGAAATAGTAAACATGCTGCTTTTCTGCTTTTTTGACCCCTCCCCAGCCCTTTTATTTAATTCTGTATGTATGCTTTCTAAATAAGCAGAAGTTGCAATGTGAACATTATAAAACATTTCAGAAACAACTCACTGTTGTCAGATCTGTCCTGAACAAAGTAACCCCCTAATGTCCGCTATGGGGTCGCCTGGCTATAGGGAAATGGGGTTGGAATTCTGATACCAAAAACACAGTACTATTCTGATACCAAAAACATAACACTGTTCTTTTTTTCATTTTTGTCACATTTGGACTATGTAGTTGAGCATCTTTTCCTTATTTTAAAGTACATCAATGCTTTGTTTAGAAACTAAAGTACAACCCAGGGAAATTTTGCTGCTGTACAGAAGGCAAGAGGGGAAGACTGAAGTGATCTACCCATTCTTTTCAGTAGATCTATCCATTTTCATTAGGTCTCTTTGAAGTGGTAGGTTTTTTTTTCTTTTAAACCTGACAACTTATCGATGGTTTTAGTAGCCTGTAAAGGGCTGCTGGGGAGTACACCACTCTTGAAGTATCTATGCACCAATGTCCTGTATGCTTCCTTTGGGTATATAATAGGTATTGTTATCCTTTGCTCCCAGCCTGCCACACACACACCCCCTCAAATTTTACTGCCAGGTTTGAAGACATTATATCACTGTAGCACAGATGTAAATTTTCACAGGGCTATGAAAGCATAGCTCATTTCCCCCAGGCAACATTCTGCATTCTTTTTTTGTCTGTCATTCTGTGTTTCTGTTACATTCAGGCCGACTTTTCTTTCCAAATAACTGTCCATTCCAATCCACAAAACTTGGCAGAAGTCACTTTTTTTTTTGGTCACTGTTGCTATTCGCTATCCAAGGACAATCAGGGTGGGGGTTGCTAATTTATCTATAACATTCCTATTGATACAAGTGTGTGTCTGTCGCTGCCTTTTCTCTAGTTGGTTTTAACTTGTAAATTCAGAGTTCATTTCCCTACTGTTGGAGACAAAAATGCATTACAATTCTGATGTGTAGCCCTCTCTGACTGTAGCTTAAGTATAGCAAAGTCCATAGGATGTCATACTGTAAAATTCAATAGCAGAAGATACAAAGTGAAAGTTTTAAGTCATTTGCCAGAATATAATCAAAGAAGGTTTTCTTAATCACAGTGCAACTATACACTTGCCTGTGATATTTAATTAATAACTCTGGTTGGAATAGAAGAAGCAATGGCTTTCAGGTTTGTATCTTTGCTCCAAGGAATGAAATGTAAGGGCAGCTGGCTGGTCACAGCAGTACGAATTTTTACCTTAAGTTTCCCCCATAGCCTAAGGCTTGGGTTCCTCCAAGTCTTCACCCACATGCATTTACATATTTTATTTATGAATATTAGCCCCAGCTCCCCATGTCCTTGGGCCAGAGCTGAGAAGGTGCTTAAAATAAGCACTTTCCCATTTTTTAGAACTTAATGTTTGTGTTGAGTTTCAGTTTTTTACATCAGTGTTATTGTAGGAAATGATGCTGTGTGATACTAAAATGTGTTTCTTGTATCCAGTTTATTTGTTCTGGAAAATATTGCTTTGGGGAGGCTTTTTGTTTGCTGTGGAAGATTGCAGTGTCCCTTGAATGATGTCCCATCATTCTCAGAGCATTTTTTTATGTGTTTTGTTTTGATTTTTTAAGGCTACTGGCTCAACTACATGAAACAGAGACTGCCTTTGATGAGTTTTGGATTAAGCATCAGCAAAAACTAGAGCAGTGTCTGCGCCTTCGGAATTTTGAACAGAATTTCAGAGAGGTGAGAGCTTCTTGGTGGCAGTCAATATTTGGTAATATAGAAATGATTCAGAAGAAAATACTTCCTGCTCTTGTTTTTACAGTTCTTGTGTGTACTTGAGAGCTTCCTCCAACTTTTTTCTTGTACTTGTCCTTACTTGACATACTGCTATCTTTACTAGTTTGAATTCTTGCCTATATAACATAACACCTTTTTTTTCTGCAGTCTTAGGATGTTTTTTCCATGCACCAAGCAGTGTATAAGCATTCAAAAACTCCTTTGAAACCTATTCTGTACCACAGAAACATAAAATGCTCCTACAACACTTTCATCTTGCCAATAGGTCCTTTTATGGAACCAAGTCTCAACTAAACCTTCTGGCTGAAATTTTATGAAAACTGTCTCCAGCTCTGTGGGTGGGAAGTTGCAAGCACACTGTTAGAAGCTGGGTGGAGGCTGAACTACAATTTTTACAGCCAGTTTCTGATCTCATATTGTTTAACTCATGTGCTTGATGGCACCTACAGACTCTTTATCCTGGTGTAGCTGATCTCGGAGCACAGCCCCTGTGTGTCCAAGAGAGCAACCCTCAGAAATCCTCTTGCAGGCATCTGTCTGTCTCTGTCTCTAGGGTGCCTCTTCCTCATATTTTGCTGTTACCATTAATGTTGCTTTGTACTGTTGTCATCTGGTAAAAGCAAGATCATGTTTCCTGAGCATTTGTTTTTCTGCATCTCTTTCAGTATCAGGAAACAGGATTATTTCACTGCCAAATAAATCTAAAACTTTTTTGGTATGTTTTTGTTTTGAATTGGGGGAAAGGTAGGCTGACAAAAGAAGGTGATTTGTCTCTGTTCCCCAGTTACCACATAATGTCAGTCACCTGACTGCCAACAGTGGCTATCAGCTATTTAACTGGTGGGTGTCCAGAGAGGTGGAGCTCTCTTCATTCATACATAGCTGTGTCTCATTTCAGGTCAAAGCAGCTTTGGATATTGTGTCTGAGAGACTGTCTGCTTTCACAGATGTGGGAAACAGCAGCTCACATGTGGAGCATATTTTGAAAGATCTTGCCAACTTTGAAGAAAAATCCTATGTAAGAACCCTGCAAGTCTCCCTAATTTCTACTATGACGATGCATGTGCAGAGAGGAATGGGATTTGGTTGCTGAGTGTGTCAGCTTAAGCTGACAATGAAGCAGAATCAGTGTCTCAAGTAACATGCAGAAGGAATTTGCCAGTGACCAGTCACAAAATGTGATTGCTTTTGGGAGAATTGTGTGAAATGTCTGCAAAGCCACGTTTTGCATTTACCGATCAAGGGGCCACTTCCATTCCTATTAAAGCCATGTTTTTCAATAAAGCTGAGAAATAAGAAAGCTGCGTATTGAATGTACAACAAAGATGGCCAACAGAAGCATACACTGGACAATGTAGAAAGGGAACCTTTTTCTGATCTGTGCTTCACAGTGAAATATATTACACTCTGAGTGAGGTCATTGCTCTTAAGGCTGAGATAGGTATTTTTTAATTTGGGTTTGGATTGTGGCATACATATACACACAGACACTGCTGAATAAGGCATAGAAAGCCAACAGTGGTTCCTTCTCAAGGAGGCCATTGATTAAACTCATTATTGTTTCTGAAGTACTCCGCTACATGAAAATTCGTGGGCATCTGGAAGGACAGGAAATAATTTTGATTTATTAAGCAAGGCAGCTGTTAACTAAGGATGTATTCTTTATCAATATCTGTATTTCACTGTGTAAAAGCAATTTTAAAATTTTTTCATTGATCTTGATCCAAGGAAAGATGTACCTAAATCAGTGCTTGTTTTCTTAGGAAACTGTAGCAAAAGCCAGAATGTTAGCCTCAGAGCGTGATGCTTTTATTCAAAGCAATCATTATGCTGTGGACTCCATTATTCCAAAATGCAGTGAACTTCATCATCTCTGTGATGCCTTTTCTACTGAGACAGAACGGAGGAGAAATCATCTTAACAAATCTCTGGAACTGCATGACCTATTAGAGAAGGTAAATTTTGTATGCAACAGTTGTTTCCCAAAAACCTCAGTCACACAATTGTCACAATAGTAGGCAACATTTTCTCAGTGTGTTGGAATTTCTCTTTAAATAGCTGAATACATGACAAGGTTGAGATGTTTTAGACTCTTGGGGTGTGATGCTGACATTGGTGCATTCTGAGCCTGTTCTTCTCTGTTTCCAGTCTATGAAGTGGTGTGATGAAGGAATTTACCTGCTGGCTTCGCAGCCGGTAGATAAATGTCAGTCTCAGGATGGCGCAGAATCAGCATTACAGGAGATCGAGAAATTCCTGGATAGTGGTGCTGGCAATAAAATCAAGGAGCTGAATAAAATTTACAGAGAGTATGCACACATTCTCAATGAAGATCTAAAGGTACCAGAAGATGTTTATGTGTTTCTCTGTGTCCATTTGCTTATTTTAGAATTGCTCTCTGGTGCTGCCATTGATAAAGCTGAATAATCAGTACTAGGAGTTATACCTGTGAACTGGAAAGCCAACACGTTTCCATGCCTGAGTCTCATCATATCTTTGGAGAAGCATCAGGGGCTTCAGAGACTTTTTATAACTGCTTTAATTTTTCAAACAGTAAAATTGCTTTTAAAAATAAATTCTCCCAAGAATTTGATATATCTTTTATGTAGCAAAAATGTGCTATTTTTTTTTTAACTTGAGGATATATTCCTTTTCTTCTTGGTTGACCTCTTCATGTAACAGAACCTTTAGACAATATCAAAAAAACCTTTTTTTTTAAAAAATTGAAACTTGAATCCCAGATTTCTCTATAGTAAGCACACAAAATATTTTTTGAAGTGATGTTCCAATTTTTAAGTATGCTAAATCACAGTAAATTATACCTTGTTAAGTGTGAAGAGTTAGCATAATATTTCTATATGTGGTATAAAAGTAATTGCAATTTCAAATCAATATGGTGTAGATGTCAATGTAGCTTGTTGATAGGTCTCTGACAGGAATTTTTAAATTGTAATAATTTAAATAAATTATTATTTTAATTTAAGTTTGTTTTTATTTCCATGGCAATGGTAGGAGCATGTGCAAAAGGTTTTCCAGAAGCAAGAAAGTATGGAAGAAATGTTTCAAAAGCGACAAGTAAGTCTTAAGAAACTGGCAGCTAAGCAGACACGTCCTGTTCAGCCAGTTGCACCAAGACCTGAAGCATTTGTAAAATCTCCTTGTACCTCTCCAGGTAAATAACTGTATTAGCCTGTAACTGTTTTTTTTGTGCTATGCTGAGAAACTTAAAGAAACTTCCAGCCATAATTTGTGATTGCATAAACATCTGTGTCAGATCTGATCAAGTTCTGACTTCTGTTTGATTCTGGTTTACATATTTAGGTCTTCAAAGAGAATACGTGTCCAACTCGGAAAGCAGTGCGCTTCGGAGGGTAAATTACAGAAAAGGAAAGGTAATCTTGTTACTTTGCATTTTTCACACTTCTGCTACTTGAGAAAGCCATAGTACAACAGAATATTCAGGAACTCTCAATAAGAATGAGGCAATTCCACTGAAAAAAGTGATGGTATTGTCCCAATTGAAGTAACACCGGTGAAACAGTCATGTGGTTTAAATAGGGGTTGCTTTGTTGCTGGGCTGGTTATGAGGGAAGGTAAAATAAGTAGTTGCCAGTATGAGGAAAAATGTTAGGGGCAGAAAACCACTAAATCTATGAACAAGAAACACTTTTTTATTTGCCAGTAGTAATTGGCTACTCTTAAAAGAGTTGACAGTGAAAAAGTAGTTGTCATTGGCTCCAAGACAGCTTCACCTGACCTAATGGGCTGCCATTCGCAAGTGGGGACAGCCTTCCTGCCCCGCCTCTGCCAAGGGAAGTATCCTGAATGCAGCCACAGAAACAAGTAGATTCTCACTGGGTTAGAGAGTTGACTCAACTCAGCAAAGGTTCAGCAAAAGACAAGGCAAGGAGGAAGGCAGGACCACATGACCAGGAGGGACAACGTTTGTAGAAAAAGGGGTAGTTCAAGGAGGGATTGAAAGCAGAATCTTTCTTTTTTTTCAGCAAGCTATAGTTAGCTTTCGCCATTACAGTAAAAGTTTTAAGAGTGAATTTCTGTGTCAGGTTAAGAAGTAACCACAAAGTTAGCACCCTATATTCAGCTTGGAAAACAGACTAAGGCTAGTGCTGCCTGCAAGATTATGCTAGTGCTCTGAAGTCTTCTTTGAAAAGGGGCTTTGAACCACCATCTTTTCTAAAGTGGCCTCTCATGGAGAACTTCCCTTGTCCAAATGTGTGCTTCAAGACCTTCAGGTTGACTCGGGGTTTTTTTGCAGCATTCTTGCAAATTGCCTTCATTTTTAATGGAGTACAGTCCTTCCAGTGAAAAGGCATACTAGTAGGGCTGAGCACAAAGCTCTGTATTGTAAAGTGTTCTTCCCCCATCTGTGATGCCATGGTTATTTTTTTCACTGTTTATTTCCTTCTTTAGAGTGAAATGACTGAACTCCATCAAAGCAGAGGAGGATCTACAATGGACGATGAAGAAAACCTAGCTGTGTTACGACAGTAAGTGTATTTTGATAAGCAAAAAGTGTGGGTTTTCTCTGCTTTGTTTCCAGCAAACCCTGAGTTTGGCTAAGGATTTGATAAGACAAGTGTATATCTCTGAAATAAGCTCAATGCTTTTTGAAATGCATTGGCTATGCTCTGTGCACAGAGGAAGATATTTCAGCCTGCAGCATCATTTAGAGTTTGGGTGGCAACAGACTCTACCTTTGCTGCTGTGTGGTGATGCTACAGCAGGATAACTACTTATTTTCATTTCAGAGATGATACAGTTTTGAGTAATAAGCCTCCTGTAAATTTATTGAAGGTTTTGGTCTCCATGCTTCAAGACTTCGTCTTTTTATTGGACGGTTTTTGGTCCCTGTTTTGATAAATGTTTCCAAAAAATCACTTATATAAAAACTGAAGTATCACTTATATTAAAGAAATAACTGAGTACCACCTGCAATGCATATAGCAGACCTGGCATTTTCACCTGTAAACTGGCTACTTACGTGGTCTTTTTACTGTTACAACCTTGTGTTACATCATGCAAAATCACAAGGGAAGAAGTTTGGGGGGAAGTATGATTCAATGCTTGATCTTTAGGGAAATTAAAGTAGCATTGAGATATTTAAAATGTGCCCTAAGTGCCTCTAATTTAAAATTACCAGTGTAGCTTTAAGTCTGTATTTGGTAATCCTATACAGCTCCAACTCCCATAATAGATGCAAACACAACATAACCAGACTTTGTACATACAATGACACTTCACTGCTTCAATTCAGTCACTACAGCACTTAAACTGCTACATTTGACTTTTTTCCTGTTCAAACACATTTTCAAAAATTTTAAAATGTTTTAAAAATACATGTCTCTCAATAAGGTTTTATAAACTGCTGACAGGAATATCCATGGAACACCAAATTTTCTATTACCTGGAAGTTGTTCTGTTATTGTTTGAAGTAAAGAAACACAGACTAAATTAATGTTGCCTCATTACTTTGCATAATGAATAGTCATTCTTTGTCCACAGGCATGTAATGAATGAACTTATCGAGACTGAACGAGCGTATGTGGAAGAACTTCTCTGTGTTCTTGAGGTAAAGACTAAATTTCACTGTGGCTGTTAGTGAACCTACTTCTCTTGAGTTTCATGGATTCTCTTACGTTTTCCTTACCACTCTAAAACCTCTGTTTGTTCTGTCAAGCAGTGTGATCATTGTACTTGTCCTTTCTCATCATGTTTTCACAGAGGCAGCAATATGTGATCTTTTTCTAGAAATAGTCATACAGGTAGGTTTTTGTATTAGAAAACACAAATGGAGCAGAAAATAAGATATGCCTTAGTGTTTAGGTGGAATCATAGTGAGATTTGTAATGATAATTAATTCCTGCAGAAGTTCTTTCCAGAGTCTTGGGTCAGTTCCACGAAGGTTGTGTGTCACACAGGAATGTGAATCTGCATCAAGAGGCTCTTGTGTCAGAGGAGAAAATTTGTTTCTTACATCCCTCTTTTCATGTCTTTAAGTGATCTTCCACATGTCTTGGGTACAACTGTGAGAATAGAATGCCTTGTAATAAAATCCTCATTTGAAATTACCAAGGCAGCAAAGGTGCTCCCTTTGTTCCACACTTATGGAGGCATGATTGTGGTACTGCTGAGTTGCTTGTAGAAATACACTGAATATTCTTTTTTTCCTCAAGTTTAATTCTTCAGCTATGGATGTGTCATTTTCTTGTAATCCAATGTGACTGCAGGGGATGATGAAGTTGCAGATAACTACAGCTGAATAATTTTAATCAGGATGAACTGGAATTGAGCCAAGTGGATATTCTTGGTGTCTAATCAATGTTAAGCTCCTAAATAGGAGTTATGGACTAGGACTCATAATTTCTGAGTACATACCTTCAAGTAAGAGTAGTGTATAAGGGTTTTGGACTCTGGTCTTGGTTTTGCTAGTTTGTTCTCAGCTTTCCACAGCATTTACATCCTGTGTTCAGTCCCAGTGCTGAGAGTGTTGATTGCAGTGAGATGGTCACCTCTGACATGTGATAATAAAGCCAGGACAGTCTGGAGTGGACCTTAAAGATCACTTTATTCTCTGCTTTTGTATACAATGCCATCTGTGCAGGTCTGTTCACAAAATCAAGACTTGAATAGTCGGAGGATTTTTGGTTTTTACTGCTGCTACTGGAGAGCTCTTGGAGCTACTGGAGTATCTTTCTATTCCCTTGGCATTACTCTTGTTTCCCATAGTGTGCAGTGCAACTCCTGTCTCACTAGGCCAAGCTGTCTTGGTTTTGTGCCAATGTGATACACTCCAGTATTCTGACCATGCCAGGCACACCTCTCTGTGCCTCCTTGCAGTTTGGTCTCCCTTTGGCTTGAACTCAGGTGATTGGGAATGACAGCAATAATTCTGGATCAGATACTTGCCGAGGTATGGTTGAATGGCGTCTTCCAGCTTTTGAGTAATTCTAGTTATTAATCCATAGTTCTGGCTGTTCTCCCATTTCCTTTGTTTCTCCAATTCTATTAATCTTCCAGTTTTTCATGGAAAATAACCTGGTATTCCTTTGTAGGGACAGTGTCTGCTCTTATTATGTTATATTTGTTTGCCATGCATTTTCTGTCTGCCTAGGATTCCTATAGAAAAAAGCAAGGTAGCATCCAAGATGGATTATTTGGAAACTGCTATAGTTTATCCAAGTTTGATTTTCTTTCATTAATAACCGTGATCATCCCACTCTAGTCTGTGAAATTCAATAATCTTTACTAGGAGAAGATTACTGGTCTAGTCTATTTTTAGGTATTGCATTCTATTCTTTTTCCCATTTACTTGGATGCTTTTAGAAGAGCTTTCAAATGAAGGACTAAGCAAGACCTTAAACATTTTGAAAGTAAGATTAAATAATCTCTGTGGCTGCATTAAGTAGCTTTCCCACTCTTTTCTTAAAACACAATTACTGTGTAGGTAGTAAACTTGAAGGTTTTTAGAGTAGATTTTTAAAATCAGCCAAAAGTGAAAAAAAATAAAAAAAGCTTTTTGCCAATGTATGTATTTCATGCTTTTGTACCTTCAAAGTTCAAAAGTAATGAACTCTGTCAGGCTTCCTTTCACCTCAGCTAAATTAGATACTTCTTTAAGCTAGTGCTGGCTGTGCTTCAATATCATCTTGACTTAAAGAGGAAATCATTCTCTTTGTGCAGATCTTCATCTAAACTGTAGCTGCAGTAATTCTTTCCCTGTCAAAAAATTTTAACTCCATTTAATGTAAATTATTTTTATCATTTTTAAGTCTGGACAATTTTTATTAATTTATTTATTCCACCCTCTCTCTTTCAGACTCTGCATTTTCCTGCTTGGGGGTGGGAAAGACATGGGAAAGGGACAACAGTTTAGCTGTTTATGAGCTCCATCATTTTTGTCTATACCACTGGGATTTTTTTTAATTTTTTCGGGGGGGGGGGGGGGTGGGGGGTTTTTTTTGNTTTTGGAGGGGGGGTTATTCATTGGTTGGTTGGCTGGGATTTTGTTTGGTTTTTTGGGGTTTTTTTTTTTATGGTGTTTGCAGAAAAAATACCCAGGGTTTTAAAGGGATTAATCTGTTTGGTTTTGGTTTTTTTAAATTAATATGTCCTATCCGAATTCTTGAATTCTTCAGGTTAGCTGACTTTATCAGATAGTTCTCCTACTTTTTGTAGTTTGGACCACATTTTGAAATTGAAAGTCTTAATTGAAGGTGCACTTTTGCTTATCTTTTCTTTTAACTATTCAGTTTGTTATAATTTGATGTAGTTCATTATAATCAATGTGACTAATGCAAGGACCACCTTGTGTTTAAAAAATTAAAAAAAACCAAAACAAAACAAAAACAAAACCAAGAAAAAACCCACAAAAATTTTAAAAACCCAAAAAAAACCAAAAAGCAAACCACAAGAGCGAGAAATCCAATCCGAATCCAAAGCAGATAGAAGCATCTTCCTTCAATGCATGTATGCTAAGAAATCTATTTATATTAAGAAATCTGTTTATAATGCAGGTGCTTGACAGTTTCTGCCATTTTTTGGATTGATTTGTTTGGGAGTGTTTTGTTTGTTCAGGGTTTTTTAGTGTTTTGAGAGAACACAGATTAGTGACCTCAGGACCAGAGGAGAACAGTCCTGGGCTAAATCCACCTGTGTCCTTACCTGTGCTAGAAGAACAGACAAGAGAACGTGTGCTTATATGACAAGTGGAAGATGTCAGAATCTCAAGCTCCTCCTTTTGGTGCCAACACAAATGGAAATGCCTTAAACAGAATTTTGAACTTAACAGTTTCTGTTACCAGCAGAAATAACTACTTTCAGCTTGTTCCCTCCTAATAATGGCTAGGACAGGCATGAAGGTTTGTACTGGTGTGTACTGGAATTGTGGCTCTAAATTCAGATGTGTAAAGCCTTAACAAAAAGAGTATGAGCTATAATTTATAAGCAGTATGGGAATGTAGAGCCTTTACTTGGTGAAAATGATTGCTGACTTTGTTTCATCCTCACTTATCTTGAATAGCAGGAATTACTCAAGTGTTTTTCTAAAGACTCTGTTTGTGTCTGAATTGGCTGATGGAAAAACAGAATTTGTATTGATCTTTCATGATTAATTCTGAGCTCTTTCTCATCTGTCTGTCAGCCTGAAGGCAGACTGGCTGGTTAGAGAGAGAGGTACTGCAAGTAAAGGGAGATGGTCATTGTGCCTCTCTCCTGTGTTGCAGGGTTATGCTGCAGAGATGGACAACCCCTTAATGGCTCATCTCATTTCACCAGAACTGCAAAATAAGAAGGATATCCTGTTTGGGAATATGGAAGAAATTTATCACTTTCACAACAGGTAAGGATTTGCATTCAGTTCTAAGAACAGCATTTTGATACAATTCTTTACCTTGTATTTTAATCTGCTTTAGTTTGCTAAAAGATCCTTACTGAGTTCTGCTTGTCTGTCTGGCACGTCAACATTGTATTGCATAGAAGAGAAAAAGCAAAATGTCTCTAAAGGATGAGCAAAGCTGTGTGAAACTGCGTATGTGCAGTACATGGGTAGAATTTTGCACTGTGGTCCGCTTTCTGAAGCAAGATAGTTGGATCAGGTTACAGGATAACTAAACTGAGTTTTATTTGGGTTTACTTTTTTTTATTACTTTTGCTATAGAAAGTAAATTACAGTTCTAAACCACAAGTTCTCCACTCATATCTGATTGAGGGTAATTAATGTTATATGGCTATAGGTGTATTAAATAATATGTAGGATTAATAGATACAAATCATATCTATTTATATATATTAAAATATATTTAAGTGACCTCTCTGAATCCTTGGTGCTAGAGAGGTATTTCTTCATAGGATAATATTTAAATTTATAGGAAAGAGAAACTGATTTTCAAGAGAAGTTAAGCATATTAAGTAATTGCTTCTTAGGCAAAATTATAATGAAAGTTTTGCCACTGATTTTTTTGTTTGTTTGTTTTGGGGTTTTTTTTGTTTTTTGTTTGTTTATTTGTTTGTTTTGATTTGGTTTGGTTGTTGTTGTTGTTGTTGTTATTATTCTTTGGGTGGGTTTATTTATAGTTTTGGGAAGGTGGTTTTTGGGTTAGTTTGTTGGTTTGTGGTGTTTGGTAGTATTTGGAAGCAAAACCCAAACACTTTAAACTGTACTGATCCTGCTGCTGTATATATAAGGCAGGGAAAGTAAATCCCTATTCCTTCCCCAACCCTGTATTTGATTTCAGTTGCAGCAACAGTAAGCTAAAATAAATTGGTCAGAATATTTGTTTTAATTTGCTATCCCTTTTAAAGTGCATGATTTAGAAGAATTATGTTCAGTTTTGTAGCATAGAATTACAACTCTGTTTCCAAAAGTTTAGAAAACAAATTGCAAGACTGTGAATATTATGACAACTTTCTTTAATGTGTGCTCTAAGAACCTTTTCTTCCTCATAGAATATTCTTGAGAGAACTAGAAACCTATGTAGAATACCCAGAACTAGTAGGACGGTGCTTTCTGGATCAGGTATGTGTCGCCTTTTGCTGGCACTTCATTCACAAGCCTCTGTAAGGACTGTAACACATGAGAGTGATTCTCATGGAGTAATTGCCACCACACCCCTTTTGTTTGTCCTGAGCATGTGACAGGTTGAGAATGTAAATGTTAATTGAGAGTTGGAGCCCTGTGCAGCACAATTAATTTTGTTAGAAAGTGTACTACCTCGTTAAAAGAAAACTGTTTTTTTTAAGTGGCTGTTAGGAAAGGGTGAAGAGGAATCATGCACTGCATTGTTTCACATCACTATAAATGGTTGGTTTACTTGGTTAGGTTTCTATATTGGATTGTTGTTGTTCTTTTCTGTTTTCTTCAAAGAGTACACCTCAACAGAGTAAGTCCAAAGCATTTTTATTCTGGAAATAGAAAGCTATGACAAAATTAAACTTTAAATTGGGGACATACTAAACAATGAGTCTCCCCCGTAGTATACTAAACGCTAAATAAGAATGTGTGTATGGAAATCAGTCTCCTGTTGTTGCTGCCTGTTGACGCTATAAAGCTCCTGGGAGGAGCCATCCCTCCCTCTTTTATTTACTGGCTACATCCATGGAGATGCTGTTTCCTAAAACTGAGGGATGGAGGTACTTCTGTACCTGCTGATTTCCTGCCTGGTCTTTCCTTTATCTCTGTGACATTACTATGACATTTTCAACAGTCTTTATTTCCTTTCACTTTCCTTTATTTTCCTTCAAGAAGTGCTGAAGTCATGCTATTTAGACTTCACATTTCTGAAGTAACAAGGGGGAACAAACTGCTTGGTTTACCTTAGTATGACTCCCAGTGAAAAACACATTTGTGAAACAAAAATAAAAAAAGGACCAAGTCTTTTAAAAAAGCATCACAGTGGGTCTCATGGCTGGGCACTCAAGGGGTTATTTTTTATATTGTAGAAAAAATATATTTGTACATATAACATATGTTTTTTCATAAGGTGTTTAACATTCATCTAAGGCAAAAATTAACAGGAATATTTTATTTTACAAGTACCAAGCTAGTAGCCATTACAAAATCAGTGATTTTGCAATTCCTTGAGGCATCCCCAGTGAAAAACAATGATTCAGTTTTTGTTGGTGGTGGTTTTTTCATAGCATTATTGATTATGAAAAAAATTGTTATGAACTTTGTCTATTAAAGTCACAAGAGTTTATAACTTCTTGCTTGTCTCCCCAATTCCAGATGGAAGATTTCCAGATTTATGAAAAGTACTGTCAAAATAAACCTCGATCTGAAAGTTTGTGGAGGCAGTTTTCAGACTCTGTATTCTTTCAGGTATGCTTACTTGAATCCCTAAAATAATGGTGGGTTTGGTTTTGTTGGGGTTTCAGGTTTTTTGTTTGGTTTATTTTTACTGAATCTTCTCAAGAACAAATAACACAAATATTGATTAGTGTCTTGATGAAATCCGACACTGATTGCAGGAATGTCAAAGGAAACTCGACCACAAGCTCAGTTTGGACTCATACTTGCTGAAACCTGTTCAAAGAATAACCAAGTACCAATTACTACTAAAGGTATGTGATACTAAACTATAACGCTAAGCACATTTTGTGCATTTTTTTTTAAGTGCTGCTTCTCTTGGCCTGCTGGAGGGAAACCTAAAAGTTAGTGAACAGATGAATAAATGAAAACACACAAATCCCAGTACATCAGTTTTCAGCTCAGTTCTTTTTCCTTTCAGTCAAAAAATTTCTAATAAGCAAATATTACGCTGCAACATCTTGTGTAGCTACTTTTGCCCTTAGATTTCTGCTGAAAATAAGGTGAAAACTTGATGAGGGGAAAACAGAAGGTCCAAGAAAACTTTGAAACAAAGAAGATAGAGTATCTGAAGTACTTGCTACCCTTCATTTACAGTCACCCCACCCATATTGCTAGAACTTGCCTTGCTGGGCTCTAGGAAATGCACTTGACAGAGAGTACTGTATGGTGTTTGTACAAAGGATAGTCTTTTGATTCACTTAAATGTGCTATACTGAGCAAAATAAGAGCAATATACTATCATAAATTTATTTAATGTATAACATTTTGCCATGTTTGAACTAAGAAATATTTCTCACAAAGACATATGTTGCAATAATTGTATTTAACAATTTAAAGCTTAAAAATTTACCTCAAACCAGATTTGCTCTCGAGTTAAAACTGAGCTGTTAACAGCCTTTAAAGAATTAGTTATGATAGGCTTGCATAAAGAGAGGAGAATTATAAAAGTTTTTGACTTAAAATATATTCACTTCCTATAGTCCATGGGTAAATGCTTATTTTCATACTGTGAAGTCTGTGGAGTTCTACAAGAACTTGCAGCTGTGTTTATATCAAATTGGAGATGCAGCTTCACTAATAATCCCTTTAAAGAAGGGATTCCTTTTAAAATGTGTAGGCAACACTCAGTGCAGTAAGTTTAAATCTGTTACTACCATCTCAGGTCTTGCCATAATTAAGAGTAAATTAAATTTGACTATGTTTTTAGATTTTTTCACATCTAAAAAGTAGCAAATGAAAAAGAGCTATCCTTTCGTTTGAGGATTGTTCGTTTGTTTTTTATTTAAATTGTGATGAAAAAAATGTTTGCAGTGTTAGTCTTGTAAAATTCTTACACACAGCTTACAAAACCTCTAGATGAACAAAATATATTTGGCTAATTAGCAGTAGAGATGAGAAGTAAATCTTTAGGGTCTAGTGAGTTCCAGCCAGTGTTGAAGTAACTAGATTGTATGGTATAAAGCTTTACTTTGCTAACTTTAAAATCACAGAATCATAGAATGGTTTGAGTTGGAAGGGACCTTAAAGATCATCCTGTTCTAACCCCCCTGCCGAAAATTCCGTGTTAACATTTGAACATTCCTAGCTGCTACTGTTTCAAAAGCTAAGTAGGTGTGTTGTCATTCCCTTTTGCTCAGGAAATGCTGAAGTACAGTAAGAACTGTGAAGGTGCTGAAGATCTTCAGGAAGCACTGACTTCTATCCTGGGCATTCTTAAAGCAGTTAATGATTCTATGCACCAGATAGCCATTACAGGCTATGATGTGAGTAGCAATGTTTTTGCTTGCTTTTAACTTTATTTTCATTTCTTTCTCAGATATGTGTACAGCATACCCTATACTATGTACTAATGATGAGAAGAGTGTTTTATGAAACATGCCTTTAAATGTAATTGTGTAATGAAAATAATGGAAAAAGGATCTCTTTATACTCTTTTGTGGTTTTCCTGCTATGACTAATATATTCCCGTCTACCTAAGTTTTCTTTTTCTTTGAACTTCTTGACAGTGAGTGAGAAACTGAAAACTGTCATGAAGAGTCTGGTTTAGGCTACAGCCAAATGCGAGTTGCTACTAAGTTTTTATATCTATGTGTAAAACTGCACCCAAAACTGTCAGTTCCCAAAAAATAGCAAAACACTATGTAAGCAGGTTTGGGGGAAAAAACCAAACAACCAAATATAAGTATTGTGTTTCCCTCTCTCTATGTGTAGTTCTCTGTATCTCTGATACTGGTACTCTCAGCTGTAAAATCCTCCCTAAACAGTGTTGGCCTATGAAAATTATATGTAAAAATTCAACACTAACTTTATTTTTGTTGCATTTCCAAATCCAACATAAACACTGATATGAGAGATTATTGGGAACAACAGACTTGAAAAGACCTGTTAAGAGTCTATATTTTAATCTGATGTTATCTCTGTAGTTACAAATATCACTCTTTTTTGGTTCCAGGGAAACCTGAATGAGCTGGGCAAGCTTTTAATGCAGGGATCCTTCAATGTGTGGACTGATCATAAAAAGGGTCACACAAAGGTGAAAGATTTGGCACGCTTCAAGCCAATGCAGCGACACCTCTTCCTCCATGAGAAAGCAGTGCTGTTCTGTAAAAAGCGAGAGGAAAATGGAGAGGGATATGAGAAAGCACCTTCTTATAGCTACAAACACTCCTTAAATGTAAGACACTGATCAGTCCTGAAGGTCAAGGTACTGAGGGCTTTGTCTGTACATTCTAGTTTTATCTCTAAAAACGCGTGTAGCAGCCTTGTACTGGGAACTTCACTCTTTCAGACAAACCTGACTGGTGCTGCAGGTCTGTGCCGTTTTGTGCTGCTGTCTGTCCAGCTGCATGGCAATTGCGTTAATCACACAGAAAACATAGAGCAAGGTAATGTAAAAAACATGTAGGATTTGGTGATCTGGATTTTAAAAGTGACATTTTGCAAGTTAGTCTCCATGTAATTACCTAAACCCTTCTTCCCTCCAAGGTAGCTAGGCTGATACAAAACACTAAATCTCATCTCTAACATGCAGATCACATGTTGTTAGGTATTCTTTTCCTTGTGCAAGAAGCCATATGGGGTTTTCCTTTTCAGAAATAAGGTACCAAAGAATACCAGTGGCTGCCTACTTCTGTTTTCAACATAATTGCAATTCAGTAGGTCAGCTTCTGTTCTCTTTGCTTCCAGATGGCTGCAGTTGGAATAACAGAAAACGTCAAAGGTGATGCAAAAAAATTTGAAATCTGGTATAATGCAAGGGAAGAGGTTTACATTATACAGGTAAATAACATGCTGCTACATTAAAAAAATAAAATAAAATCCTGTATTACAATATCCATTGAGGATATTGTATACACCATTACTATAGCTGTCACTGGAGTAGGGGATGGTTTGGGAGATGGGGTTTGACTGTAGCCCATGCACAGCCTCTGCCTCAGCCTGGACCACTTGCTACAACCACTTTCTGTTCATGGAAGGACTAGAGAGGGAGCTTTGTCCCTCTTGAAAGATCCCTCTGAGGCTGTGCTTTGGCATGCAACTATTTGTGTAATAACTATTCTGTGCTTGATGGCTGACTGTATTTATTTTTGGTTAGGCACCAACTCCTGAAGTTAAAGCTACTTGGGTAAATGAAATAAGAAAAGTGCTGACAAGTCAACTGCAGGCATGCAGAGGTAAAATATTTTGGATATATATATATATATGTGTATTTATTTTTCTAATCTATTTTCTCTTTGAACTTAAAATCCTGCCCTGTAGATCTTCCCTGTGTAGGACACAAATTAATTTTAATAGTTCTTTTCCCTTCCTCCATTACAGAGGCTAGTCAGCACAGGACACTAGAGCAAACACAGAGTTTACCTCTACCACTACCAGCATCATCTTGTGCAAGGTAAGAATGTTGTCTGATCAGATTAATTATCTTGTAAATATACTAATACATCTGGTTTGCAGCTCTTCATTGCTCCTACCCTTTCATACTGGTCCTTGTGTTTTAAGGTTTTGGTTTAATTCTCTCCCTACTATAAAGCTGTAAAGCTTGGAGTTTATACATATCCAGAACTGTTAAACTCGGTACCAGTGGCTTGGACTTTGCCAGTTGATAGAGATTGCCATAGAAATGTAATTTTCTGTACCAGCCAAGATCCTGGTGGTATTATGTGTCTGCTTGCTGAACTGTTAATTATATACATCACACTCCAGGTAAGAGAGTTTTACAGAGCAGATGTTTTCTTCCTTCGCTGTTCTTTTCCTTTGCCTAGATTAATTTGTTCTTCCTTTTCCAATGTCATGTTACCTTCCTTTCTGTCTTTTTCATGGCAGTATCTTTTCCCTGTCCCTTATTCTTTTACTCCAATTTACTTTTGGTTTTTTTAACCTAAGAAATGTGTTAATTCTTCCAGTGTCCCAATTTCTGGGTCAAGTTCTTCTTTTTTTCCATTCTTCACAATACCAACCTGTATAGTCTTCTGTTCCCATCTGTTGGTCTGCCTTTGCCTGACACTTCTCTTTAATTCTCTGCTACTCACTCTGGCTTTTCATATGTATATATGTACTTATCCATAAGCCCATGTGCTCATATCCATATGGTGTGTGCTCAAATATGTATTGATAGCTCTCTGCCCTGCATCTTTTATGCATCTACTTATTGCTCAGGGAGAATTTCCCAGATACATCGTATTTGTGGAGTATTTGGTCTTTAAATGCACAATCACCCATTACTTTTTCAGTCCTGGAAGCTACAATCTGAGAAGTAACAAATAAATGGTTTTCAGCATATATATCCATATGTAAAAGACAGCCTGTGACTGCATTGATTGTCTTAATTTTCTTCTAATAAACAGTCCTTCACAAAACCACATCAGAAGTACCAAAAAAACGGAGGAGAAAAAAGCTGATGTCACAAGTCTAGAAGGTTGTGGCAGCACAGTAGCACCAAAGTACCTGGAGAAAGGCAAAGGTGAGTGTGCCCATACATGTTGTGGTATTTAACTGCAAGGAGCATGCCTGCACTGCAGATGCACAGGCAGATCCACCAGCAGAGTAGCCACGGTAGCGCAGGGGAGGCAGCAGGACTCCTGAACGAGCGGAGCTTGGCTGTTTTCAGCCCTAAGGCAGCCCACTCACAAAGGTGGGTGCCCACACTGCACTGGTGTGCTGGTCCCATGTGCCCTTAGCTTGGGATTGATTTCTGCATTCCAGTGTGTGGTGTGGACAGGCCCAAAGCCATCTTGAATGGATGGCAGCCAAAAGCAGGTGGGAACAATTTGTTACGAGGCCAAAGTCTGCAGTAGGTCTTCTCTTAGAGCTGCCCAGCTTCTCAGGGTTCTCTTTCTCTGAAAAAAAATTCTTGGCATTACCTGATCTAAAGATGGGTTGTTTTGTTTTGTTTTTTCTCTTTAATTTTTTCTGTCATGATGATTATTTATTGAACCAGTGGCAGTACAAGCCTTTGCACAGCAAGAACAACCGGCCACTTGTGTTGTATCTGGACTTTCAGTTGTCCTTTCTCATCCTAACATGCAGGTTCCCTGACACAGCTGCAAATGACTTTTTGCCTTGATCTTTTCATGGCTTTCTCCCTTTTCTTTCTGTGTCCCTCTCTTCTTTTGTAGACAATACTAGCTCTACCTCAGAATGCTCTGTACTGTCAAAAAAGCGCTTTACACTGCAGGGCTTTACTAACCTCAAAAGTCAGAAAGGTAATTTTAAAAAAGGCTAGACTGTTTTCTGTGTAAGGCTGTAATTGAAGCGTCACTCTCTATGTGTGTGTAGTGTGGTAGGTATTCAGTGTACACACTAGCTTGTTCTTCTGAGGTCAAGCTAGGTTCCCTAGTCGTTGCCTCTGACAGGGAGATTCCAAGAGGAACCAGAGTGGGAGGGGGAGATGTAGCTGGGAAAAGTGGGGCTGTGGAGGTGCAAGGGAAGGAATGCAGTTTCCAATGCCTCCAATCTCACTGTCAAGGCCGAGGACGAAGTTTATAGTGTCCCATTCCTGTAGAAAAACTAGAGGAAGGAAGTTGTCTTCTGATCAGACACCTGGCCTGCTTCTAGCTTCAGTGGATCTGCCCCAAATGCACTTGTACTTGGCAAAAAGGAATCAAGGTGATTCTGTGAAGGTTTTATAGAGCATTTTTGTATTGGCATCCTTGCTAACAAAACTCTCAAAGCATAAATAACTACAGCAGAATGTGTCTGACAGTGTTGTTTTGCGGGATAGAAAACTAAGAAAGAATTTCCCTATTCTTCCAGAAATGGTCTTTGCCTCTTTTTTTTCTAAAGCAGACAATAAGAGTCTGACACCTTTCTTGCTTCCTGCTGCCAAGTAATCACACTGGTACAGTCACTTCTTGCTTTGAAGAGCTGTCTTTGAACAGTCTGAATTGCATTAAGATGATGGCGCTTGTTCAAGAGCATGGTATTTTTTCCCCTCAAGCATCTTTCCAGAATGCCTGTTTAAAACCCAATTACCTTTGAGTTCTTTCTGGAGAGACTTTAGGGTTGTGTATCTGATGCTAATGAGGTGAGCACTAATGTCCCATGCTTGCCTTGACAGAAACTCCATCTTCCTCTGCTAAAAGCCAGACATTGCCAATGATCCTTCTTACAGGACCAGGTATTGCTGTAGCACTAGATTTACATAAAAATTATTGCTTAATTTGGTAATGTTTGTCTGAAATTGAAGTAAATTTTATTCAGTCAATGTCTAGTTAATTTAGAAAAGTTTACATATATTTTCATCTATTACTGTAAAATAAATTTGTCAATTTATCTTCAAATAACTACTTGTAAATAATTAATTCCTTCTACTGCCATGCACCAGTGACAGCTAAAATTAGATTACAGAAATCCACTTGTTTTCCAGTGTAAACTCAAAGGTATTTAGCATGCAATCCACCTATTCTCTTTTTTCCAGTTCTTCAATATCTCTCTTCTGTGTTTTTTACCTATTCATCCTCCTGCAGCTTCTTCTACCAGTCCTGACAAAAAAGCCAAACGGCATGAAGTAGTGAGTGACCCAACTCCTTTTGGTTTAAGAGGTACAGTGATGCCACATCTTTTACTCCACAAGTACCCGCACATCCCTCATGTAATATGTTACGTTCCAGTGCTGGGAATACCTGTATTATGCTGTTGTGTGCCAGACTATTGACATCAGCTGTGTTTTTCCAGGTGGATCTGTATATACTGGTTTTGATAGCACAACTGGTTGAAGTTTTACTTTGGTTTTAAATGAAGTAGCATATGGGTAACTAGTTTTTAGAAAGCAGTGGGGAAGAGATCTGTTGCTGAAGAAATGGAATTACAGGGGTGTCCAGCTGCTATGCGAGCGTGGTTTTCCATGTGTTAGAATCCTTCTGTCACTGTGCCCCTTGTGGAAAAGATTTAGCTTGTAAAGAAGAAAAATATTCCAAAACACAGATCATTGTCATGGAATTTCCATTTTAGATCTGTATTTATTACTGCAGTCACAGCCCTGTTGCATCTTTCTTTGGGTGATAGTAGGCAACTTTTACCACCCTGTGAACCCCAGATGACTTAACTGAACCCCTTGCAGCAATTTGCCTCCGGTCCTCCCAACTCACAGATAAGCAGAGAATAGAAAAGCATTTCAATTAAACAACCCATTTCTAACCAGCAAGGCTGTTGGTGAAGGTTTGGGTACAAATCCCTAGAGTAGTAGGGTTCAAGGAGAGCAGTCTCTCTCTTCCTGCCCCTTTCCACCAGTATCTCCTTCAGAATATATTAGTCTAAAGGTGAAGCTGTTTCAAGCTGTGCCATCAGCCTCTTCTCCAGGTTTCTGAAGTCTTTGTCTGATCTGTGGAAATGGTATAAGCTCAGCTGCTGTACTGGGAAAACCGTGCAACACTGTTCACCTTGTCGGAGCAGCAAGCAATGTAATCCTGGGCTAGACATCTGCAGAAATACCACAAGGGTGGATCTGAGAGTTACAAGGTTATTTTTCTGCAGGTAGCAGGCAAAACTCTGAGATCTCCAGGTACTATGTGTGAAAATCCTGAGGGCCCAAAAATGTCTGAAAGAAAAGGGTGTTTTATGGCCTTTTCTGCAGATGCTGGAATTTTCAAAGGAAGAGACTCCTTGATCACTATTAATTTAAAGCAAAATTTTTGTGTCCTTGGAACAGGCTTATCTGATTTGCTGTTCTGTCCCAGAAGCATCTCACTTTATGAAACTGCTAAACCAAGTAAATTAATTTAGAACATCTACTAACTCCTCCTTCTGTCTTGCACCTTCCAGTCTCTTTTCTGATGCTTTATATCTTCTCCTTCCCCAACTCAAAAGGATAAGCAGGGGGTTGACCCAGGCATTTTGGGATGAAACTGCACCAGGGGATAGTCACAGCGCCCCAGTGCAGACTGCATGGCCCCCACTTGTTTCCCTTCACTGCTGTATTGTTCTGATTTATGCTGAAGTGAGCTCAAGGAATATGAATTAGTGTCAGAATTACATGTTGTAGGCAGATCATAGCTCTTTGAAGAAACCTGTGAGATTGTCTCTGAAGAGAAGCAGTTGATGAATTCCAGGCTTTCCTGGCATCATTATATCTAAACTCATTTCTGAATAACCTTGTCTTTTCTCAAGACTGCCTGCCCTTTTCCTACCTTTCCTGCCTTTATGGGGAGCTCTGATGTAGTCCCACCCTACAGAATACACACACAGAGATTGAATGTGCATGTGTAATTTTAGTGCCCATAGTTTGCTAATGTGAATACTGCCGTAGTGACCACTTCCCAGGATGAGACGGACTTTTATGTAGACTTGTTGAGTGCCAGCTTGTATGAGGAGGAATAGGATTGTTGGTATGGCAGGATCAGGCCAGTCTGCTCTTAGCACGATATAAGAAAAGAAAGAGGCTGAGAAACAAGAGCTGTTACCCAAAATGTACCAGATGAGCAGGCCAGTATGAGGTTAGAGGCACTTACAGTGACTTCACTTTCTTTTTCTTTTGTGCAACTCATTGGTTCTGTTTCTAATGAGACCTTGAAACAATTAGGAGAAACCAAGATTTCTTTTGTTGCCTTGTTCTTAACTTAGAAATAACAGAAATGGTTTCAGCTGTGTCCAACAAGCCAAATAGAAGATGTAAGCTTCCAAGGAAATTTTCATGGAATACAGCAGAAATTTATTACTCAGTTTCTTCACAGATGGAAGTTCATTCTTAACCCTGGACAGGGCCAAGTGGGTCAGTACTTCTAATCTTGTGCAGGTCACTCAGCAGCATAGGCAAGGTAAAAGTCTCACTCTGTTTGGTGTGCTCTGGTTGTGATTTCTTTCTATGATTTCTTTGGCTTTACTCTGATGCTGCTCAAGTTTTTCCTAATGCGCTGGCATGACCAGCTGTGCGACAAATGCCCCAGGAGCAGTGAAAAGCAAAAATGCTGGTGTTTTCTCAACTTAACTAATAGTTACATAAGATGGGAGGTTTGTTCTTCCTTTCATTCTTTTCACTGAGTTTCACTGTTGTTACTGTTTGGCTTGAAACAAAAACTTGCTTACAAATACTTGTCTTTTCTATTATGACTTTTTTTTCATTATAAACTTGACATATTTATTAGCAGCTGCTGAACTTGCTGTAAAGCATCCCACTAATAAAACTTGATGTATTTTTATTTGGAAGAGGGTTTTATGCACTCTGGATATGATTCAGCTTTATAAATAAATTAAACGCTTCACCCTGAGAGAGAAAAAGCAGTAAATGACCAGCAGGAGATTGTTGTTGTGGTGTTTGGTGCAGTGATTTAACACCAAGATAGGTCAGAATGCTTAAGTCTTCTTGTGTCAGCATGAACACTCTTAAATAATGAGCTGCCTTGTCAGGTGAAGTACAGAGTGCTTGTAGCTTGTGTGGAATTTTTCGAGAGCTCTAAGTTCTTGACTGTGAAGGAGGCAATGCTCATCTATCCCTTATTCCAGCAAGCTGTTTAGGTTGCTTTGGGTGACAAACCTGTGTGGTCAGCCTTTTCCCAAAAAGTCTATGTTCCTGTCTTCTGCTTCCTCCCACTATCCAACATTCATGTTTGTACAATATATATTTATTATACAAATACTTACATAGATGTGTTTTTCAGTTGAGAATTTGCATTCTCTCCATCAATTTTCCTTTAAATCCAAAGGGCTAAATTCACTGCCATGCATTGCCACAACTCCACTTACTCAGATGGAAACAGGCCAACTTTTGCCAGCAGTGAATTTCACCCGGTGACTCTAATAACCCCGCTGTGTACAGTTTTTCTCCTGTTTCGGTTGAACATTTCAGAGTTTTTCAGTGGGGAGAACGTTTCTCCCATTCAGTGGCTCACGGCTCCAAAGTTAACTGTCAGCTGTTCATTCCCCAAGGTTGGGCCAAACCATCCCATTCTCTTGATGCATCCGAAGAAAATGATGGCTGGTCTAGTGCTGAAGAACCGCTGAATTCATCAGATGCCGAGGAGGAAGGAGGAGGAGGAGGGGGAGGCGAGATCAAGCTGGTAACCAGAAACGCTTTGCTCTGGAGCTAAGCAAGTGACAGCAGTACAGTGTGTGTGGCAGGATACAGGAATGCTTTTGAAGCTGGCAGGTGGGAAAGTGTCTGCCTTGAAATGCTCAGCTGGGCAAAATTCCCAGGGCAATGGAGAAGAACCCCTTCTCTTAAATCAGCCCCGTGTTTGTACCTTGGGGCGGTCCCTCTGTGCCTTTGCACACCCCCAGCCCAGCGAGTCAGGGCTGCTTGTGCCATGGTGCAGCAATCAAGCCATGCCATGCTCAGCTACCACGTCAGCTGACTTATACACACACACCACAGCACGAGTTTGCCAGATTTTCTTTCTCTTTTGCTTTTATTTTCTGTAGACATATGAATTAACTGTTGTAGTGGGAACATTTCACGGAATGTTTTTCAGGGTGTAAGAATTCATGTATAGAATTAGCATGTAATCAATCAGCAGAATTTTACTGCCTCAGTATGTATATTTACACCATCTTCAGCATGTAGGTACACGAGAAAGAAGGGAAAAGTACTATAATTACATAAAAAAAGCTACAACATCCCTTAAAGTGCTCAACAGAAATAATTTGTTTTCTTTATTCTGTGTGCATTTAGACTCCTGGTAAATATACAGTTGTGACTGATTATGACAAAGGAGTTTCTGAAGAATTTACAGTGAAAAGTGGAGAACTAGTTCAACTGATTCGTGAAGGGGAGGATGGACTTTGGTATGCAGATCTGTGTTTGGAAATTTTTATACGCAGCACTGTGTTTGGAAGGCAGATGTTTAAGGCAAAACTTTCAAAGGCATCAAATGAAGCAATCTGACTTCTAATTTTTTTCATTTTTTTTTAGGTTTGTAAAGAACCTGAGCTCTGGTAGAGAAGGTTGGATTCCAGCAAACAATCTACTGATGCTCCTAGGCAATTCAAAATCAGCTCAATCTTTAAGCAGCTCTGGTAGGCTATTGATTTTAAGTGCAATGGTTGTCTCTTTGAACATTCCTATTATCAAAGAAAGTAATGAAAAACAACCACTATATAATATTTTCTTCTGTTTTGGTTTTTTTATTCCCTTTTGTTTCCTAGAATCAGGCACCGCCTCCAGCACTTTAAGCACATCTTCAAGTTGCAGTGATAGCTGCAATGTCAGCAGCACCAGCTTCTCTGACATTAAGGGCTAATATGAAATGTTCATCCCACCTCCCTGGAAGGTAAACCTGGAGACTTTCACGTGCTGCAGAGTTCTGGACATTGGACTTCATTGGAGAACCACCTGTGTTGCCAGCTCTGAGTATTTTTAGTGGTGACTTTTACAGGTTCTCCCAGAAGATCCCAATTAAAAGTGCATGGAATGTGAAGTTGTAAATAAAAATTAAATGATTTGAAATAGGGTTTTGTAGAGATTTCTGCTCTGAAGAGCTGTTAGCATAAAGCACGTTTTCTCTCTGACACACAATCAGGTTTCTGCAGAACTGTATCTTTTTGTAACAGACAGAATCTGAATGTGAGCAAAAAAAATGTGTTCAATGCTAAATGCTCATTGTAAACTAATAACATAGCAATCACTGTACAGGATAGGTATGAGGAAAATAAATCCAAGTTTACAATTTCTTCTCCCCAAAAAACCCTTTCTCCAAGGACATACCTCGGTCAATGCAGTGAATGGGACTCTTATGGCAATGAGGAAGGAGGTTTGGTCCACCCTTTTCTCTTGTGTTTTCAGGATATTCTTCTGCTCCCTAGAGGCTGGGATGCAGACATGACCATTTCACCGACCACAACATCAAAAGAAACTATTATTTTATCCTTTCCAACCTTTTAATGATGTGTGCAATGGAATAAATAGCTCTTTTCTGAGGTATTTTGACCTCACGACCAAATTCTTTACCAAGATCACTGTGTTTACATGGCCTTGGCAATTTAGTAGTATCTTTTTCCTTATGCAGGTGCACAATAAAACACAAATCTTCTTATTCACTAAATGATTTTTTTAAATAAACGTAATTGTATGGTTACTTTCAGCTCTCACAATTAACATGCAGTTACAGGCAGAAGAAACTATTCTAAGTGCACTGTGGGTCAAGAGCCTTCTTTCAAATAAACCTATGAGGGCTGGAAATGCAACGTATTTTTAGTCCATATGTTTGTTCCAGAGTAATTGAAAGAGAAAAAACTCCAATTATGTAATTTTCCTATGAAAGGGGAGCACAGGAGAAAAAAATCTTAGAGAAGAGTCAGATTTATGCTACAGATAAGTATTTTAAATTTTTGTAAAGGAATGGTGATGCTAAACTTGCCAGTTTTCAGGGTATGAAGTAAGCCAATGTTGTAAATTTTCACTTTATCAGACATTCTTTGCACACCATCCTTACAAACAGTACAAAAGTAAGTGCAGATATAAAATACTGTATTCATTCCTGTCCATCTCTCAAATATTTTTGCTTATATGAAAACAGGTTTTTAACTGATTCATGTACCATATTATTTAAAAATAATGGGGACATGAAGAGTGTAACTTTTCAGAAGCACTAAGCACAGCAGATTATGTTGATGTAAAGAGCTGTTAATAATCAGATTCTCTGATTGCTGAGCCCTGAAGCCTATATTTATGCCAGAATTTCATGTTTTAGAGGCTGCAGCTTAGAAAACTTAAATGACAAACACTCCTAAGAATGATGCAGAAGCAACCCTACCCCAGATGCAATCAAAATGCAGCTGACCATGGTCAGCACAAATGAAAGCATGTATAGACACACACATATATTTATGCACATATATATGTGCATGTATGTGCTTGTGTATATATATGTGTGTAGATATGTATATGTGTGTAGATATAATGTATCAATGTAAAAGATGTATTTATAGTCTTCATGCTGCTGAATGTGTCACTTTACAATTCATAAATACTTATGTTTCTTGCAATACTGCAATATAAATGCTGATCAGGGTTTTACTTCAGGCGTCTTTTTCAACCAGAAATCCTCTGGTCTTTTTTTTATTATTCCATATAATACTGTTCTGACCAGGTATATTTAGTCTGATATTTAACAATGGAATAGTAACATGAGATTCAGCTTATCTTCATCCATGTAAGTTATTTTGTAAATTATCTGTAACATAATTACTTATATATTGCTGTCATTGCTAGGATGAGACTGTCATTTCATTTCTCACTGCAGCCTCACTTGTGTTATTTCAATGTTTTTTTCCGTATCATTGCACTTTAATACAACTCATTTCACCATCTCCTTTTTTACTGCTGTTGTGAATTAGAAGTTCAAAGTCAGAGGTCTCTACTGTAATTAATTTGAATAAATTTCAGCGCTTCTTGCTGAATGCCTTTATATAGACATGCTCCAGGGTTTATTTTGTCTCACAGTCTTGAAAGCTTATTTTGGGTATCATATTAAAACAGAGAGAGGTTCTAGGATTTGGAACAGAAACCCAGGTTTGTGTGTTCAGATCCTCAGCCTGCTCATTCTGGGACCATCTCAGAAAAAGACCATTTCACCTTTGTGCTCATGTCTCAGAATCACTTGCCTGGCACTGGGGAATTAAAGCCGGTCTGCAGGCTGAGGATAAAAAAAAATGAAAGCCACTGCCGGGTAATTGGATTGATTACCTTTTTCCCATACACCCTTTTCTGAAAGAAAGCACATCACTGTTGGGTTTTCCCAAAGAAAGCTGTGAATCCCATGGATCCTGTGGTCTTAGCAGAGCAAGCTGGGGGTCTGCATCTGGCCACAGCTGGGTGAGAAACAAAAAAACATGTTCACCCTTGCTGCATCTGGAGAGGAGCATGCTTATACATTCACTGATTAAGGACTTTAAGGGCCATCATACCATGGTAGGAGGTGAATTTCACACTGACTGGAGTGATTTGGGCTGAGCTGTTGGCCATGTGCATTGTATGATCCAGTTAAGGTGTTACTGAGGCTTTTTGTTTTCTCTTGATCTTGTTAACAGCTCCCTCTGTTACAGCTAGTCCTACTTTTCTGAACAAAAGGACGTCCAACCTTTTTGAGTAGATCCACATCATACTTGTTAAAGAATGAAAGAATTCCAGCCCAAATGTACCTTAGTAAAGAGTAAAAGTAAAGAGTTTTCTATATAAAAACCTAATAATGATTGGTTTCCTAGATCACAGTGTCAAAGTTGGAGCACAGTGTTTCAGAGATACACAAGCAGTTTGCTAGCTGGAATATTAAACCTTTTCTCCATCCTGCACAGATGCTGTCACAGAGCAAAACCAAGGAAGCTGGACCATAAGTCATTTACATCACTTAACTCAAAATGACAGGAACTCCCATTTCCCTTCTCAATTATATGTTAGATGCTACTATGAACTCCAGTGTGAAGTTTAGAGTGTCCTCACAAGTCCCCAGAATTGGCAGCCTCCCTAGATGTGTGTGGCAAGCAGATCTGCCTGGTATAATGAAGGTACCCAAATTCAGGGGTATTCAGGTAAATTCAGATAGAAATAATCAAATCCCTTAATTAAGGATGCAAGAATCGAAGAGATAAATTCTGTTGTTCCCTAGTACTTTATGTAAACTGTGTTTAGAGATTGTATTACCAAAATAAGACATTTAGATACTGAAGTATCTTCTCTGGGCTTTGATTTGAAAGCAGGTGAATTTTTATTCATTCCCCACCCATTGACAGGACAGCGAGGTGCCCAGCTACATTTAAAAGACTCTGGATTTGCTAGTAGTGCTGTTGTAGCTGTGGTGGCCTCGGGACAGTCAAGAAAAGGTGTGCAGCAATGTTAATATCTCTCATTACCAACTGAGATAGGTGGCATTAAACAGACAAATTTTAGGGCACACTGCATTTATTGTCTTTTTCTTTCTTTATCCTCCCTGTATTTTTTGATATCCTCGTCAAGCAGTTCAAACAGTGAAAGAGAAGAAAGAAATAGCCCACAACAAAATTTAAAAATACAATGTTAAGCACTTGTATTCAGAGCTTGTCACACACACAAAAGAATTGTCTTGCCATCTTCTATTTTCTCTTTATGAGAATAATTGCTGTATGGGGATACAGAACTCTCAAACGGGCAGGTAATTTTCTCCTGGAAAATAGTTCTATTTTGAGGTCTAAATCTCAAATAATTTGCTTTAAATCTTAACAGCATAATACTCATATATGTATAGATTAGTATAACAGAAATGGGAAAACAATAACTTGATCAAAGTCTTTGCTTGCTTTTAATTAGTCTGATAAATGACTATTATAAATTTATAGTAGTCATTATAAAGATGGCAAGTTGCTATTGTAAACTCAAGAAGCAGATTGTTCCCAAAGCTTTGTCAGCTCACTCAAATGGTCTCTGATAGCATCTTCAAAATGGAATTTATTGATTTTTTAAAAATTGTTTCCAAGTACTGACTAGAAAACTCATGTTGGAATGACCAGTGACTTGTTGAATCAGATCAAATTGCCCAGTTCCCAAAAGCTTCCATGTATGTCTTCTCTTAACCCAAAACACGAAACTAAAAATAACAAAATTGTAAGAGCGCTTCTTTTAAAAATGTCAGCAGAAAACAAAGCAAACATAAAGAAGGACATGTTCTGAGTCATCATCATGTCTTCAGGCTCATGTTTCTGCTTTAGATTTTTTTGTTTCATATAGTCAACACTTTCCATGTTGCATTTTTTAACTTTTTAATTTGTTTAAATAAAGCAACTTTGGCACATCAAAAATATCCTAAATCCTATTTTATAAAGAGTTATTCCCAGACTGATTCTAGTAGCACCCATGAGCAGCAGGGGTACATGTTTCATTAATATATATTAATTTTTAATTGAACAGTAGATAATTTTTCTTGGAATTGCTCAGAAAACATAAGCCAAAGCTGAAGCCTTCACTGGCAAGGAGATTTATAGAGCAGAACTACAGGGCAAATCTCATGAACTAGAGCAAGACCATACAAGAGGGAAAACTATCACAATAAGGATCTTCTGGGGAAGAAAAGCAAACTGTTTCTCCTCTGGCTGGTGACATGGTTTAACCCCAAACACGAGATGACCACCATGCCAGTTGCTCACTCTCTCCCACCCAGTGGGCTGGGGAGGAGAATCAGGAACAGAAAAGTAAAATTTGTGGGTTAAGAACACTTTAATAATTGGAGCAAAGTAAAATATAATAATACTAAAGATAATAAACTAATTATATTAGTGCTAGTATGCGAGAGAGAGAAAAAACCCAAGAAAGGACAAGTGATGACAATACAATTGCTCAGCACCTGATGACCAGTGCCCAGCCCAGCCTTGAGCAGCAATCATCCCCTTCCAGGTAACCCTTCCAGTTTATATACTGGACATGACTTTTGAAAAAAGAGTATCCCTTTGGCCAGTTTGGGTCATCTGTCCCGGTCATATTCCCTCATAGCTTCTTGTGCAGCTCCTCACTGTCAGAGAGCATGAAATGCAAAGTCCCTCAGGGTAAGCACTACTGAGTAACAGCCAAAATATCAGTTTATTATCATTATTCTAAATCCAAAAAGCCCAGCAGTGCATTAAAGAAGAAAATGAACTCTGTCCCAGCTGAAACCAGAGCAGTATCCAACCCTTATTCCATATCACTTGGGTTATGCCAGGTCCCACACTTCCAAATACCCAATCTCCTCTCCCATCTTTTGATAGATATACACACAGATATCGTTCTCTTAGTCTATAGGCCATCCTTATAAAAGTCCACTGAATTCATTTAATCCATGACCTTGGTCCTTGTCTTTCAGAATCATTTTTCAGGGCAGGAAAGATGGCACATGGTGTTGGATTGTTGCATGTTTAAACCAGTTATGATTCCACAATCGCTGCACAACCATCAGTTGTGTGATGTGAAGAGGGGATCCTTCTTCGAGCATCCAATCCAACATGGATAACTGGGGTGTCAGGAGCTGTGCTTCAGTACCAATCACTTCCAAAGTGGCCTGAACACCTTCCTAAGCTGCCAGTAGCTCTTTTTCTGTTACAGTATAGTGGGATTCTGATTGCCTGGAGTCAATGTGACTCCAAAAGCATACGGATCCCTCTTGAGTGTCCCCTGGTACTTTCTGCCAGAGGCTCCAGGTAGGACTGTTCTCCTTGTCTGTTGTGAAAAGCACATTCTTTACATCCTGCCCTGTTCACACTGGCCCAAGGGCTACAGCATGAATTATCTCTTGCTTGACTTGTTAAAAAGCTTGTTGCTCAGGATCCCAGCTGAAATCATTCTTCCTGGTTACTTGATAGGGCTGACAATCAGACTGTAATTTGGAATGTGCATTCTCCAGAAACCTGCAGCACCTAAGAAAGCTTGTATTTCTTTCTTGTTAGTTGGTGGAGGCATTGATGTTGTTTTGTTTATGACATCCACTGGGATGTGGCAACATCCATCTCACCGTTGTATTTCCTAAAGCTGAATCTCCTGTGCAGGTCCCTTGACCTTTACTTTGTTTTATGGCAAAAGTGTCTTTCAGAATGATTTAGACTCTTTTCTTCCCTTTCTCCAAAAGTTCTTCTGCTGTGTCCTCCCACATGATACCATCAACGTATTGCAGGTGCTCTGGAGTTTCAGCCTGTTCCGGTGCATCTGGATCTGTCCATGGCAGGTGGTGGGGCTGTGCTTCCACCCCTGGGGCAGTCAATCGCAGCTGTGCTGAGCATCCCTCCAAGTGAGATCAGCTGGAGTGTGAGTAGCCCCAGTGCTTGTTAGCAGAATTTGAGTAGCTTCAGAGCCTGCTGCTGAAATTTGAATCCCTTTCCTCCTCCAAGCAGCAGTGCTTGTTTGGGGTTTGGGGCTAGGCGTAGTGATTAATAGTTCCCAGCAGATGGCTCCCGAAATACAAAGGTGACAGCGATGCTGAGAACTCACAGCGGGTCAGCTTCACAGCCGCAATCAGATCAAAAGCCGATACCAGGAAGTGCAACAGAACCCAGACCTCGAAGGCGACAGACACCAAAACAGCAAACAAATGCTGCAAGTGAGGTATTGCATAACACAGCCCTGAGAACAAGCACAACCATTCTGGAGGCAAATAAATCAGTATTGTGACCAGTGACTATTAAACCAATGCAACGAAGGCTTATAACAAACTTGTTTTAATACTCTCTGGTCAGATTGGTCATCATCTTAACTTTCCAGGCCCTACGTTGAGCACCAAGGGGACTGTCACGGTTTAACCCCAGATACCAACTAAATACCAGGCAACTGCCTGCTCAATGCCAACCTCCTTGAGAGATGAGGAGGAGAAACAGGAGAAATGGGTTGGAATGAGAACAGTGTAATAATTGAAGCAAAGTAAAATATGATAATATTAATCTTACTAATATAACAATATTAATAGTATAAAAAGCAGACAGAGAGAGAGAGACAACCCAGGATAATCAAGTGATGCACAATACAATTGCTCACCACTCACTGACCGATGCCCACCTTGTTTCCAGGCAGTGATTAGCCCCTCCCAGCCAATTCCACCTAGTTTATATACTAAGCCTGACATTCTGTTGTATGGAATATCCCTTTGGCCACTTTGGGTTACCTGTGCTGTCCATGCTGTCTCATCGCTTTTCATGCAGTTCATCACAGGCAGAGGATGAGACACTGAAAAGACCCTGACAGGATAAGCACTGCTCAGCAACAGCTGAAACATCAGTGTGTTACCAGCATTATCCTCACACTGAATCCAAACCACAGCAGTGTATGAGCTACTGAGAAGAAAATTACCTCTGTACTAGCTGAAACCAGGGCATTTGGGGCCTAAGACTAATACAAAGGGGAGCTCTTCTTTAAAAACACAGCTCTAACTGGCCCAGCTGAAGTTAGTAGGAAACACCTTGTGATGAAATCTGTCAGTATGAAGTTCTTAAACAAAAAGCTGTAATGTAGTGCTGGAAGTGCTGACATCTCAGTGGCCCTTCTCAGGTTCATCCTGATGGAGCCTAATTGCATTAATTTTCTTGGAAGAAGGATAGTCCCCATATGAAATTAGTCTTGTCCCCAGCACTTGGGCTTCCTCCTAGGCTCTAAAAATAACTGTTAGCCTGTACTTCCAAGAAATAAAAGCAAAACCTTTCAGGTTTAAGGGATGCCAGCAGAGGAAGGAAGACAAGAGGAAAATACTGCATCAGTCTCCTAAGGATGTACAGAATCTGCACATTATGAAGAAAGCAGAGTTGCACAGGTGCTGCAATGCCACTCTGGAGTTGCAGCCACCCCACCCTCCCTGGCAGGGAGATGCCCACTCAGCATAAGGAAACACAGGGAATTGGGGGCATAGGTGTAGACTCAGGCTGGCCTTAGGCAGAAAAGGCAGAACTTCATTCTCTGATCTGCATGACTCATGCAGCCAGATGGGGCTAGATCTTTCCCAAGAAGACGAGATGAAAAACAATTTTCAAGCTTAGGTTTAGTCTTGCTAAGTTGAACTTGCACTTGGTATTTTCAACTCACTGCCACAGGCCAGTGAACAAGGAGTAAGGATTGTGTTGGCAGGCTAGGAGGTAGCCTAGAGAGGGTTTGGAGAGGGTTCCCAAAAGCAGCATAGGGCTGCTGTAATTTCTTTTGCATTCCAGTAACTGGCCTCCTTCCTCTGCCTGGGACAGGACATGCCATCTGTTCTCAGCCATCCCAGGAACTGGGCTGCTGGGAATTAGCCAGGCTGTGATCCAGAGAAGTGCCTGGATACCGCCTCTTGGGAAAGTGATTTCAAAGCAGAATATCCAGCTGTGTGCACTGCCCCTAAACAACAGGACTGCATGGAAACAACAGGACTGCATGGAAACAACAGCCAGAAGCCCTGACTTTCCTAAGCAATCACAACTTCTGCAGGGAGTTTTGCTGAGCGTTGGCAGCAAAGTAAGAATCCATCTGTTGTTTTCCTTTGCTGTAGCATTCAGATGCAGGGCTGACCCTCCTTCCTTTCCATGCAGGAAGGGGAGGACAGCCTGGAAAACACTCCAGCCTTCAGGCAATGCTTCACATCTCATAGACAAACATGCTCTTTACCTTGCTGCTATCTTAAGTAAATATTTCCCCAAGAATGTTGTCAACTCTCCAGTCTGATGCCATTAATTGATTTCCATTAAATCAGAGGACTGCTCGTGTTCCAGATAAAACACTGCCTGCAGATTGGCCCCTCAAGCCCCTGTAGTTATTAATGAAGTACAACCAGTGAATCAGCTCAGTGCCACTTCCTGCTGGTACAACTTGGGAAGACCACATGGGTCTGGCAGTAAAGATGGAGAGGACCAGGACCCAGTGTAGTTAGTGCTGGTTAATTAGTGTCTCCAAGCAAATTCAGGCAGAAGTGCAGAGTTTCAGCTGGTGATAGAAAAATGGGAATAGACAGTATAATCATACTCCTAAGCATTGAAATTCCGTATCTTGACTGCTGGTGCAAGATAAATATCACATCACTGCTCTCTGTACATGGGGCTGTTGTGGCCAAGTTAATGCCTGTCCTATGGATTCAGGGTCCCAGCATTCATGTCTCTCATGGGAAAGGTGTGTTAAATGGAAAATGCAGGCCCAGAGGTAGTGGCCTGTGTAATCAGCATAGCCTTTGCACAGGTCAGGAGAGCACACTTGAAAACCAAGCTCCCTGCTTGTATGAAAAGGGCACATTGCAGGATTTGCATGTGGCCTTCTGCTCAGCTCACCAGGCTGTCATGGATCTTTTGCTGTTTCCATGACTCTCCAGCCCCTCCTCTGGCTGCAAGCATTTCAAGCTGAGCCCTTTGGCCACACAGTCGTTGCTGAAATGTCAATACACTAGCAGGACACTGGCTTGCAGGGTTCATCATGACTTCCAGGCAGTGTGTGGCTTTGTTTCTCTGCTTTCTGATACTGACCCCTCTTTCTCTGGATGCAGGTATGTTGTAGGATATGGCTGTAATTATGTTTGCTGGCAATGGACCTCTTTCCTGTTACTGAGACAATTTCCACTGCAAGTTTTGAGCACTGTTGCATGTTTGTTCTGTCTCCTGCTATGCCTGTGCGTTACTCTAAAGCTCTTATTTACTCTCAGCAATGGCTCCATGCACTTCTTCTGCCAACTAAAGAAAAGCACCTCTAGACTGCTAAATTAATTTATTATCTTGGTGCACAGACAGGAGGCAAACCACCAGCTGTCTGCCTCTACATGAAGAAAGGAACTGGGATTTACTGTTATTTCATATAGAACTGGGACATTTTTCAAAGCAAAGCATCAATAGCCTGTCATTCAGCTAATGAGTAATTAAAGAGGTGAGGATCCACTCTGTTTCAGCACCAGGAGACGGCAGAGAGGAGGTAGCTCTCAGTATGTGGCTCAGTATGTGTCCGAAAACCAGATCCCATATTAATAAAGCAGACCCAGTGCTCTCAGATTCCCAGTTAGCCATTGACTGGGTCTCCTGTGTTGCAGTGAGGAAAGGTGAAAATATTGGTAGCAAAGTGAGAAGTGATCCAATACAAATAAGTGGATAATGCCAAAATAACAGTGGATGAACATCCCCAGCCATGTGCTCAGGCACGCTCCTCTGCCAGAGTCTGTGCCCACACACTGATACATGTGCCATGTATCTGCAGTACAAGGTTAATTAAAACCCTTTAAGGAAAGCCATATCAAATGCATACAGCTTGACTGAAATCAAGGCAGAAAGACCCAGCTGACATTCTTACAATGACCAAATGTTTATGAAGCACCCAAGGATAAATTCAGTGCATGCTACACATTACTTTATTCCTTTAAGTAACTTTGAAATACAGGGAAAAATTACCACTATTCTGCATGTAATTCATCAATTATCCTGAATTAGACACTAATGTTTATGGAGAAACCTCACATCACTTCAGACTGGAATAAACCCTCTCAGCATCTATGTTTGTGTGTATATTGGTGGGGACACACATGAGTCTTGTCCTTCAGCATCCCTCAGGGCCCTTTCAGCAAGTAGAAGACAACTCCCTCTTTTTTGAGGAGAACATCCTGGGGAAAGGCAGGAGATACGCATCAGCCTCAGTCCCCAAATCTACCCACAATCAGAGGTGGAATACCTAAAGCGCTGAAATGTAAGCTGTTGTCATGAAGCCCCAGAAGCTCCCCTACTGACAGAAAGGAGAAAAAAAATTAAAATTAATAATTTCAAGACTTGTTCTGTGCAGTACATGGAGGAAAAGTACACGTCAACACTCAGACATCTTGTTCCTTATCCTGAATTATTTCAGGAGAGCATAGTTGTGTGATGTGCTTCTATCCTGAGGCTAGGAGCAGGTCAGCATGGTGACAATGACATTAGTGCTTTCAGTGTATACTTCTGCCAGTTGCAAGTTGATGCAGTTCTAGGAAATGAGCTCTGCTGATGCCTGCTATCAAACTTATGTATCCAGTGTCTCTACAAAGCATTGTAGAGACACACAAGAAGACCCCTTCATGGCTGTAGTCTGGTGATGGCAGGAGCCAGGAGTCATTCACAGTCTCCACTAGGAAATGCAATCAGCATTATCCAGCCTTCCTATGTACCTTAACACAACCTTTTCAACAGAAGAAAAGATAATATATTAAAGCAGTGGTTCTTAAATTGTGGTCTACTAGTAGTGGGATAAGTCCCTTCTACAGGTCCAGCAAGTAGAGGGGTGTGAAATAACCTGTGACTATGGGTGAAGGGATGACTGTGGTCCACCTGTCACTGTGACTGACTGTATCAAGTATGAAAAAATCAGGTTTTACCATGTACACCAGTGCTAGATAAAGTGACACCAGCTTTCCAGCTGCTACAACTGAAAGAAAATGCTGCACATTAAGATGCATACGACAAGCACCAGTACCTTAGGAGTCACTGACATACATACAACACACATACACACTATTGTAACATGCCATCTTCTCCTAAGCTCTAGGATCTCTAAAATTCACGTGTTGTCACTTTACCTGTGAAGCAGGCCAGAGGAAGGAGACTCTTTCACATTTGCCCATTTATTTTTTAAAATATCTCAGAAAAAGACTGGGACGCAGAAAAGCTTTCAGGGGAAATCATCCCCCCATCCTCTCTGTCTGGCAAGTGCAGCTGTGTGACAAACAGAACATGCCACTCTTTTCCAGTCTTTCTAAAGCAGGAAGAGGCAAGCAGCATTTTGCAAAGGCAAAGACGAGCCAACAGCTTCTTTGAAGAGATAAAACTGGGGTCACTAGAGCGAGAATGCATAGAAGAAAGGTGCTCCTATGAGGAAGCAAGAGAGATTTACCGTGATGTTGAAAGGACAGTAAGTAACACAGGACTGGGTGAGCCCTCATTGTCATAAGGACTCTCCCTACTCAAGGGTGTGCTTTGACACTTTCAATCACCAGAGCTAAAAAAGTACTTTGTGTCCTGCTGTTTGCACCTTTCTCTTATATCTGCGGGTGGACACAGCAGCAGTGAGTTGCAGGAGGGTACACTGCATGGGCAATCCCAGGCAGTACCCATCTAGGGGATGGTGGGGATATGGATACTTTTTAAGTCATTTCCCAAAACCCCAGTAATGCCTGCCCTGAAAATACTTTGAATTATTGTATTATGCAACATTTTTTTCAGTCAATCCCACCTCAACTATACAGAGCTTATTTATGGATGACCCATTTATGTGTGTTAAACAGGGCCCTACTCTATTACTATATGAAAATAATGTACAATCCAGAAAATAACATAGAATATTTTATGGATATTAACTGTCAATAACTATAAAGGCAGAAGTGGCATCACTCTGACTGTCTGTAACCCATCCTGTGCAACAAGGGCTGTAAGACATGAGTTGATTTTTCTTTAATTAAATCTCACATCTTTTTCTTCCAGGAAGAGTTCTGGCGCACCTATTCCGGTACGATCATTCAGGATGTTCTAACAGCTGTGGAACACTCCCACTGCTGCAGCTCTTTGCGTGAGCTGGACTGACACTGAATGTTTTACAGACCCTAACCAGTGTGCCTCCAGCCCCTGTCAGAATGGTGGAATTTGTGATGACCAGTTTCAGGATTACGTTTGCCGCTGCCCTGCTGAATACCAGGGCAAAAACTGTGAAAAAGGTCAGCTGTGGCATAACTTGACAAAATTAAAATGCCATTATTAATTCAAATGTAAGGCGTTGAGATAAACAGTAGCAATAATTATCATTCAGAATTTGGACTTGATGATCCTCGTTGGTCCCTTCCAAATCAGGATATTCCATGATTCTATGATTCTGCATCAGTCTAGCTGCTGTTCATACTCCTTTTGGTGTCACATGATGGATCTAACCAGACAGCAGTCAGGCACTGCAAGGCAGCTAGATACTTATTGCCCTATAATGACTTTGTAAAAAAAAGAAAATTGCTTTTTGTGCACCACCTGACAGAAAAGGAGGAATTATTTCCTACTCAGGTGCTGAAGTTACTTTGACTTAGAAGGTCGATGCAGTTATGTGAGAATTACACTGCATATTCATGGTACAACGAGCAAAGGGAAAGATCCAGTGGTTAATGAAATTAATACACATCTGTCCACTGATTTCAGAGGACACTGCACATCGAGTGTGTTACATCCTCAGAACACGCAGAGTCCAGACAAGGGCTAGGCACTCATCAAGTCTAGGCACGCAGTCTCAACAGTCATCCCAGAGCATCTTCCTGCTTAATGCTTATAATTTTTCAGTCATATATTATAATGGTTACCACTCAACTACAATATCTCCAGGTACTCTACAAATGCTGACTGATTTAATTTTAGGTATATATTTCTTAAGCAAAGCCTATTTTTCCCTAATCCCTGGAGATCTAGGCCTACCTACCTTTTGATGAAGTTGCTCTGCATAAATCACAGAAATCTTTTTTCCTGCCTTGCTTCCCTGACAACATTCTAATTGCAAGTTATCAATGTTAAGCACAAAAATCCATGTCTTGAAACCTAAATGCTCTTTCTCTGACCTCAGCTGTGTCTGACAAACTGAAGTGCATTTTTGACAACGGTGGCTGTGAACAGTACTGTACAGACAAGCAGTCCAAAATACGAGTGTGCTTCTGTGATGATGATTACACTTTAGCCAGTGATGGCGTGTCCTGCATCCCTCAAGGTAAGACACTACCAACCACATGCTAGGTCTAAGCCAGCTCTGAAAAAAAAGTTTTCAATGTATACACATCAGAAGGTGCAATGTATAACTCTCAGATACCAGCTCCTCACCTCTTCTCCATAGGCAGTCCCAAACCGTACATTTGGCTTCTGGTGCAAGTTAGCCACCCCAGAAAAGCAATTGTCAGCGTGCCCACCAAGCACAGATCCTTCTGGACTTCTTCCTGGCCCTAGAGGTCCACTCCTCTGGAATGTAGGAAATTCAAATTTGACCATCCCACCTGCTCAGAGCAAGGAGACAGCTGAAGCCTTCTCTTCCTTTGGGAGCACACTCACCACTAGTCAAGTAGAAAAGGGCTGAGCAGTGGAGACAAGCTCCTCACCAGGTGATCTAAATAAAGCAGGGCAGCAGGTGGTCAGAGATTTGGGATTAGGCTGAGGGGTTTCTGGTGAGTGGAGGGGCTCTGGTCCTCACAAGTCCTTTTGTCTATTAGCTTACACCCACAGTAGGAAAACATTTTGTGGGCAGGATTGTTTTACTGTTGTCTCTCTAATCTGAAATTGTGACTAGATTTTATTGCTATATTTATTTTAGTACAGGAGTCAACAGAGGAAGAGGCCTATTAAAACCAAAGGAAAACAGTCTTTTTCCCTTCCCTTCCCCTTCCCCTTCCCTTCCCTTGTCTTCCCCTTCCCTTCCCCTTGTCTTCCCCTTGTCTTCCCTTCCCCTTGTCTTCCCCTTGTCTTCCCCTGTCTTCCCCTTGTCTTCCCTTCCCCTTGTCTTCCCCTTGTCTTCCCCTGTCTTCCCCTTGTCTTCCCTTCCACTTGTCTTTCTCTTCTGTCTTTTCCTAACTGGTAGGAATAATACACTTTTGGTACTCCTACAGACACTATGGCTAGGTATTTCTTCCACTCATCTAGCAAGGTATGAGGGACGAGGTTCAGCTGGGACAAGGGTAGTACAAGTTAGTTATTTTGCCAAGACATAAGCTGGCACCTGATTCTATTGCAGATGCCTACTTGAATTACTTAATTAGAGGGAAAAAGAGACCCCTGGGGATATGAACATAACAACATAAAGAACAGAACTGCAGGGAGCATGCAAAGTAGTTTTATGGGGCAATGCCCCCCTACACAGACCTCAATGGAGTGCTCATGCAGAGAGCTGCTAATGACAATCTAGCTCTCAACAGCAGCAATTTCGTTAGAAAAAAATGTCTACTGAAGTGCTTATCCCCTATTAACAGATTCTGCAATACCACATGATGGGAAAGCTGCTTTTGTTAAAAGCTGAGAACAAAGATTTCTAAATTCCTCAAGGCTTTTCAGTGCATCTTCCCCTGCAAGGAAGATGTATTTGTTGCTGCTTGCTTCTTGAGGACCAAAATAGCCATAGAACTGACCATGTGTTGCAAGTAGAGAAAACTGTGTAACTGCCAGGCTGACAGTCCCTTCCCTGTCCTTCTGTCATCTCCCACTTCTGTCATCTCCCACAATGGCCCAAACTTGTGTTGCCCCACACACGTCATTATAGATTATGGGTCTTATGTGATATGTCTGTTCTAGTCTTTCACCAGCAGCCACCAAAAAGCTAGTCCTGTTTCTCTGTATCTGTAAAATCTCGACACTGTCTTCGTGTCAGCTGAAGTACTTACACATACATGGAGTGTTGCATGCAGCTCAGCATAGACTATAGGGCCCTGGCTCCCAAAGTGGTAGAAAGAGAGCAGCCCCCCTCACAGAGTGACTGCCAGACAGAAGGGATGGAGTGTTGAGTTACAGCACAGACACATGGCACACAGGCACACCCAAAGGCAGACCTGCTTCTTTACAGGAAAAGTTGGCTGGGTGAAGGATGTACTGAAAACAGCAAGGCTTCCTCTGCACTGCAGCTTAATTACGAGTTCAGTCAGGATTTGGTTCTCTTTACTGCCAGTCTTCACACACTGGCTCAGGCAGAACACGGAGATGTGAAGTCTGGGAGAATCCAGCACGCTCTGGATACAAGCAAACGAGGTAGTCTGGGAGAGGCATACCAGAAGACACAGTGTCTGCTCTTAGGACATCTTTAACTCTGCCCAAACAAAGGATGGCAAGATGCACACCCCATGATTAAGCTTCTGTCTCACCCTGCCATGGATGCTGTGCACTTGGTACAACTCATTTAAAGTCAGCAGGGGCAATGAAAATGTGTCGACTACTGAGCTTGTCAAGGTCACTTCTGCACTCCAGCCTGCAGCCTACCTCATTGTGTTGACACGTATCTTAAGCAGGTTTATCGTTTGCAAAGCCCTATGGTAGGTGAGTACATGTCAAAAATGCTGTAAGGGCCTGAACTCTAATTGTAGGAGCATTTCTGGCTGTTTCCAAACAAAAAAGACTATTTACCTGCTGAGCTGCTTTGCATTATTTTTGAGAATCCATGCTCCCAGAGTAGAAATCAGTTTTTCAGCTAACACAGCTTTACTGGAGACCTTACACATTTTGCTGTGAATTCAGAACAATAAAATCACACTTGCTGCCTTTTGTTGTTTTGGAGTCTTTTGTTTTGTTTTGGTTTTTTTTTCAGTGAAATACCCATGTGGAAAAATACCAGTGCTGGCAAAAAAAAATTCAACTGCACGAGGGAGAATAGTAGGTGGTTTAATCTGTCCTCCAGGCGAATGTCCATGGCAAGTGAGTTTGAAAAACTCTTTCATTGCTTTTATTTTTAAAATTTCCTTAAGAAATCACTATCTTAAATTCATTGCTTTAAATCAATAATATTAAAAATTTATTAAAAGTGCCCTGTCTTGGTAACCAAATTCCTTCCTCATCCATAGCCAGCAGATCCACCTGTTTCACATAGGCACCTTAGCCTCCTTCTGGAGCACCTGGTTTCATAGAGTAGAGTGGTAGCACAGCTGTCTCTATCTCCTGACCCTGTAGTCCTTTACTGTCAGCAAGAATTTTAGTTGCTGCTTCCAGGGATATGCTCTTGGCCATAATAGGCAGGGTCCATACTATAAGATGGAGAAAATGAATGGGAAGACTTCCCCTGCTAAGTTCCCCATGCAGCCAGCATGGTATTGTTGAACACAGTTGCATAAAGGGACAGAAAGAAACAATATAAAACCCATCTCTACTGAGATTTATGTCAAGCACATTTTATGTAAGACATAAATTTGCTTTATGTTGGCAGGCCCTTATAATACAGGATCAGAGAGAAAAGTGTGGTGGTACCCTGCTTTCCCCAGCGTGGGTGGTCACTGCAGCTCACTGTTTGGAGTATACTCACCCTAAACAGCTTCGGGTGAGACTGGGTATGTATCTTCCCCTCCCCATCTTATCAAGGTGGTGGCAGCATCTCATGCTGATAAAACCAGAGTAGAAGGCTTTGGTAGTACAAGGTAATTATCCTTAAGAGGTGTCAGACAAGAAACACCCTATATCCTCAAACATCCAAGGAATCAAGGAGCAACCTGACATCACCTGCAATTAATAACTTTTCCAGGTGAACACAAAATAAATGTTGATGAGAAAACTGAGCAAGAAAGTGGAGTCGCCAGGATGATCATTCACGAAGGATACACGAATGGACAGGTCAATCATGATATTGCACTCTTGAACCTGGAAACACCAGTGAATCTCACCGACTATGTGGTGCCAATATGTTTGCCTGAGAAAAGGTTTGCTGTGCATGAACTTTCCACCAAAATATTCTCCACAGTAAGTGGATGGGGACGCCTAATAGATAGAGGTGCCAGCTCTTCTGTTTTGATGAGAGTTGATTTGCCACGTGTAAAGACACAAGAATGTGAACAGGAGACTGATTTAAACATTACAGAGAATATGTTTTGTGCAGGAGACCTGTCTGGGGCTAAGGACTCCTGCAAGGGAGACAGTGGTGGTCCTCATGCTACACAGTACAAAAACACTTGGTTTCTGACTGGGATTGTCAGCTGGGGAAAGGGCTGTGCTGTTGAAGGCAGCTATGGGGTTTACACAAGGGTATCCAAATATATTGACTGGTTGAGGAAGCACATGGACTAATGATGTTGAGCCAGAGCATTTCCAGGTCATGTTATGGCCCCCAGTCCCTCTGTACCATTTTCCTATTGAAGGATTCCTTCATTATCTCAGATATGTGATCCATGTCCATACCCATGACACTATTAATAATTTGAAGTGAGCCTAAGGCCTGCTTGAATACATAAAGTAACTTCCCTCTCAGTGTTGTTTGTGAACTTGTGTATCTTGTCAAGCAGGCACAGAATGATCATAACAAATCAGATACAATGTCCCTCCTGTTCTGCATGCATTTCTGCTAAAGGACAGAGCTAGATGCTGAAAGAAAGACTGTCAGCAACACATCCTTCCTCCAGCTACCTTCTCAACTTCTGGGAATCAATGAAATACAGACTTCCTGAGCCAGAAGTTGCACTAGATTGAACAGTCGTGAATGAACCTGTTGTCCATAAATTGTGTGCCATCTCCTTTGAACACATTCATGCTTCTGGCTTTCATAACTTCCTATGCTGTGGGTCCTGTAATATAATGATGAAATAGCAGAAAAAGAAATAGAAAAGGTGTTTATTTTAGCTTATGTTAAAATAGCTTCCTCCTGCAGTCGCAATGTCAACAGGGAGATTTGAGGGGGAGGAACTGAAGACACTCTCCAGGACAAGAAATAGTGGAAAAGGTTGATTCCATATTTACAGGTCTCCTGCAAAAACTTGATTTAAATTGGCTTGCACCAAGCATTATTGCTGTAAGGCTAGTAAGTGCAACATTTAACCCTATGAGTGGTGAAGAATACCACTGATTTCATCTTATCTTTGCCTTGGTATTAAGCTTGTCGATACAAAGAGCGCAAATGAGAGGGAATGTTTGTTTCATTTGTTGTCCAGTATAATGTCAATTGTACTGTCTATCCTGAGATCTAAAACCAGATCAGGATAATTGTCTAACCCTCTGCAAAATGCTGACCGAAGACCATTCACTAAAGTCTTAAGGCATAAATGATAGGACCGGAAGCCCTCTGAAAACATATACAGTTCAAAAATGTATTTTCTAATGTTAGCATGAAAACACTGAAAAGGCGAGGAAGATAAAACTGAACTAGGAGATTAGAAAACAGTTTAACTGTCTAATGCAAAACTTACACTCTAGATTGTTCCAATAATGCAGAATATCAACTCAATCACAAAAGCTTATCAGCAAGTAGGATACTTACAATTTATCATACTCTATTATTAGGGGAAGATATTGTCATTTTATGGTACATATACCATGCAATACCAAACATCCTATAACCTGCTTTACCAACACAGAAGAAAGTTATCCTGTTAATTTAAGTAGGGAACTGAACTGGGAAAAGCAGCAAATTTCAGAGACCTAAGAAACAAGAGATGTTACAGTATGCAAACATGCACTAAAAGTTCTCCTTACTCCTAAAGAGTCCAGTCTCAAGGAGAAAGGTGGCTATAAGTAGTGACCAGCAAATAAAGCCTCATTTTCACTTAGATGAGGTGCTCAGCACTGTAAAACCACCCCTGATGACCCCTCAAGATAGAACAGTTTGTGGTTTCTATGATCCACAAGATGATTTCTCCTCTGTAACATTCCAGTGTAAATACTGACATTTATGAACAAAATATCTTGCAGAAAAAGGGTAAAACACTGCAAGAAATCAGTACTAATAATGGCTGTACAAAGTGACCTTTTCAAAACAAAGCTGGGTTTTAGATAGATTTTTTATATAACAGCCTGTTTAAGCAAGCCAAGAAGATAAAAGGAGACAGGATGACTGGCTCTAGAAGCACCAGAGACCTGGCCGCCGCAGCGCACTGAGCTCCCCACAAGAAAGGGGAGTCGTGGCCAGCTCCAGGCCGAGATCACTGGTCCAAAGCGCGGAGCCAGCGGGTTACGGTGTTGGATGTGGGATACACGGGTGGGGTGGGGACAGCCAAGGCTGGCTGCTTTGCCCAGGGCCGGGCCGGGCCGGGGGCACGCCGGCTTGCTGAGGAGACGATTCGCTTCCCTTCCTCCAAAATAAAAGGTGCAATTACAAAACAAAATAAAACAAAACAAACTCCACGCTGCCTTGGGCTTTCAAAAAAATAAAGAACAAAAAGAAGAGGAGCCTCATCTCCGCGACGGAGGAATCCCGGCGCGGCTTTCACCCTGTCCCGGCGCTTCCGCTATTTCTGGGCAGGGTGAAGCAACGCTGCTTCAGTCTCCCCCTGCCCGAGGGGGTGAAGACTTCGGCTCCCGTCCCTCCCGTCCCTCCCGTCCGTCCCGCCGTGCCGTGCCGCCGGCGCGGCTCCGGGAGCGGCACCGCGGGCGCGTCGCGCTGCCATGGCCGGGCGCCTGCTGCTCCTCCTGCTCTGCGCCGCGCTGCCCGCCGGGCTCCGGGCTGACGGAGGCGGTAAGGCGGCACCTTTCCCGTGTTTTCGGGAGGGGGGAGTCCCCCTTCCCAACAGGCTTCGGGGGGAGAGGCGGGCTGCCGAGCGAACGCGGGAGGGGCCATGGGGACGCGCACCGGGAGAGCGCCCGGAACCGCGGCGGCGGGGAAGGGGAGCGGGCATCCCACGGCTCGTCTTCGTCGGCAGGTTCCGTTCCCCCATGTCTGAGGGCTCATCGGCACCTGTGCCGGCCCCGCACAGGTGCTGCGCTTCGGGGGCAGGGAGCTGCTGGGGGCATCTCGGGGATGGTGTAGGAAAGTGAGGTTGCCGGCCCTACCCGCCGTTCGCACCGGGAGAACAGCTGCCCTCGCAGCCTGAGGCGCTCTTGTGTGTGGGGGGAAACCCGGGCAAGCCTTGGTTGGATGTGCTTGGCTGTAGAAGGGCTGAGGCACGGGAGGAGCAGGTTCCGCTGCCCTCTGTGCCCCCAGAATCAACGCTAAAGTCCAAGGCAGCATCAGCAAGTGACTTTTCAAAAGCTGTTAACTCTTCCTTCAGTGAGTCAGACTACTTGGAGTTTTAAACAAGGTCCTTGGCATGTTTCTGGAATATCCTGTTTCGGTTGACCAATGCTTGTTGCTCCTTGATGTCTCTGAAGAAGGAAGCATGATAGAAAGCTTGGGAAAAAGAATGACCCGCCTCAGAAGACTAATTGTTTAGTTCAAGTTTACAAAAACATCCGCTTACGCAGGCAGTGTGAAAGCAAAGGAATATAGAGGCGATAACCCCATCGGCTGTGTCCTGTCAGTTTCCTGTCACTACAGAGGGGGATTTAAGGGCAAATAAGATAGTGGGTGAATGAACTAAAAGTCACTGAGATGCAAGTTACAAGCACTTTCCATAAGCCTTCTTTTCGAGGAGCCTTTTCAAAGTAAATGAGGTTTCAAATTATGTGGGATTGCTTAATATAAATAACACAAACAGAACTTGTCTCCCTGTGGATTATCTGTGAATTTCAGTGAAAGCAGAATAAGTCTCCCCTGTGCTCACTTGGAGTATGTATTATACATTAGGGTATGTAATTACTATTAACAAGTTTATTTATCATTGAATTAAGCTGCATGAAAAAAGGTCCAGAAGGTATGTGCCAGCTACCAACTGAGTATAAGCCGTTGTCCTTGAAGTCACATCTGTAGCATAGCCTTCCACACTCCAGCCTGTGATTGGAAATTACTTTTTCCATGTAAATTCCAGGTGGTAGAACTTGATTAAATGCCAGCTTCTAAACTCTTCATACTTTCCCAGAACATAAACTTTTTACAGAGTATTTGACAACTTATTTACTCCAGTGTTTTTATTTTTCCTGCCTGTGCACAAGTCATTGGAGAGTAATGGTGTTGTTCACACAGTCAAGTGCCTGTGATGAGTTTAATGTCTCTGATTGTCCAGTTTAAATCAACAGCTACCTGAATCTTCAAGGCACCAGGTTTCAGGGTTCTGTGACACCAAGCTTTTCAGAAATAAAACATCTCAGCAAACTGACTTCAGGCTGTACTTTCCTGCTAAAGCTGATGTTCATTTACTTCTGCTCCGTATAAAATCTTATAAAGCAGCTGCCTTAACTCTACATGCACATCTATCAGGAAGGCAGGAACAATTCTACAGGCAACTGGGAGGTGCTGTTAAGAGGGCAGGAAGATCCATGGGCAGCACAGTGGGATTTGGAGTGGTAAAGTACAATAGAACTCATACATGGACTTTTCCTGTCTGTTAGTAGATACATTGCTGCATCTTGAGTGGCATTTAGTTTCTGCATCACAGCTGCTGGAGACAGTGGTGTTGCCTGGTGGTCAGCTTTAAAAACAAATCAAGGAATTCAATCTCCCCGGCATTCAGGGAAAGTAATTTCATTTAATGCTGAGTCTTGAGCAGGAGCAACAGACATCCAAGCCCTCATTGGCAACCTGCATGCTCATATTTTCAAGATTAAAAAGAGTAGGAGAGAATTTTGGGGGCCTGCATTTTGTTCTGGGGCTACTAATTCTCAGAGAGACACTGCTCTCTGAGAGATCCTGGGATGTATCACCCTGTGTGAGGACTAACCTGACAGGTAATGTTGTGTACGGGTAGTATGCTTTGTTCTGGCTCTGTTTCTACTTCACTTATTTGTAATGACTCTTTTCCACCACCAAATGTTACCTGCCTGTATAATTTTTCTCTGTATCTAGTATTCATCAAGAAAGAAAATGCTGACAAGTTCTTGGAAAGAATGAAACGTGCTAACTCATTCTTAGAGGAATTGAAGCAAGGGAATATTGAAAGAGAATGCAATGAGGAGCGCTGCTCAAAAGAAGAAGCAAGAGAAGCTTTTGAAGACAATGAGAGAACTGTAAGGATGAACTAATATGAAACATAGGTCTATATATTTAATGTTTAAAAAGTTACTGTTCAAGTCCTTTGAGCTGGGCATCAAAACTCACAAGTTGTTTCCAATCACAAAACAAATAGTGATTGACTGTGGGTGGAATTTCTAAGGCAATAAGTCTTAATTTAGCTCTTGAAAGGCCAACCCATGTTAAAGCCTCCATTCTTTTACCTATTCTGATCTGTTTAATTGCCATTGAGAGTTATTTGACCTTCAATGGCTTTATTCCTACCAGTGTTGGAAATATGTTTACCCTCTCTGGATGATATAGCTGAGTGCCATGACTATGGTCAAGGCAGTCCACAGGAGGTCTGAGAAGTCACATGCTGGCATGGAACTTCATGGGGGAATTTTGCTGAGCTTATCTCAAGCAGCTTTGCAGTGCGTGTAATTTTGTAGCTTTCTTTATCTGACCTGAGGGAATGTATACTGTGAACAGCTCTTAAATGCCTTAATGTTGATTGGAATGAAGTTTGTATGTGTGACTCTTGTGACACTTGCCCTACCCCAATGGCTTGCTTAACTAAAGACAGAAATGTGATTTGTTCCCAAGCTCAAGGGGAAGCTAAAGAGATGGGGCAGCTGTGGGGACTGGAGTCAGTAGAAAAGGTGATATTGCAAAGATAGACCGCAGCTACGTGGCTGTTAAGAACTATCCTGAAACTGGAGTTAAGGCCAGATTCACCTCCCTTTAGCATTACTTGATGGTCAGAATGTTCTTGGAGTGGCCCAGAGGTGTCCTGGGTGGAGAGTCATGGGTGCATCGCCAGTGCACTTCAGTTCATAAATGTTGATTTACCTATAATAGAACTGGCACAGCCTGTTCTGCCTGGTGACCAGGGACACTGGAAAGGGCTGTCTTGGACAGACGGCATCCTGGAGTCCTCAGTGCAGAGAGAAGGAAGAACAGAAATCAGACAAAATATATTTGAATGTCAGGATTTATGAGGTCCTGATTGATGGGAGTATGGGTGGGGATGGAGACTGAGAATTTGGCATTACAGGAATATAAGCAAATTCAGTCAAAACTGATGGAAAGATAGTTGTGCAAGAAATCAAGTGGCTTATGCTGAGTGAGTCACACTGGGAAATCTCTAAGGAGTTTCAGATAGTTCTGAAAAATGCATGAGACTTGTTTCTGTAGAACTGGGTGCCACATGGATCATGTGGTTTTAAGTTATTAAATGGTAACAGTGGGTTGCAAGGCGCTGTATTTACCTATAATGTGAATATTTCTTTTAAAATTGTTAGCTGCAAGTATCCTATGTATGAAAAAGTCTAATATTTTTCTGAGGAATTCAGTAATTCTTATCTAACTTTATTTCCTTTTATTCCCCATACTTACCTGTAGGATGAATTCTGGAACATCTATGTAGGTAAGAAGCACTCTGTGTGTGTTTAGAAGATTAAGCTTCCTTATTGCAAGGTTTGAAAGGATGCACCTCTTAAGTAACCCCTTCCTGCTCCCTCACTTCCTCTCTTTTCTCTCTGGGACACCCTCACATTGTGTTTCCTCTGAAAAGGGTATCTGATTTCCTGCCTGCTGTTGCTTTAACCCAATCAGTTCATTTGAAAGCAAGGTTCAGCTGTCTCCAATTGCTGGGTTGACCTTCGTCCTCTCAAAAAAGATCAGGGGACCTTTGCATGCAAAGCACAGCAAGAAGCAGAAACTGTGTGTGACTTAGATAGTTTTTCTTCAGACGGGCAGCCCCAGATGGGAGAATTCAAGATGGAAAGAGTCACAGATAAGGGTGTCTCTTAAATGCCATAACCAACACAAAGTTAAACTGTATTGCACAGTCATTTGCCAGTTTCCTGTCACCTTCCATGCCAGAGTGTTGTTAGTTCCTCTGTAGTAAAGCATTTTGTGGGATGTGTTTTTGATAGAACTGTTTGGTATTCAAGGAAGATGCACTAGTAGATAAGCAGACACTGCCTAACAGTCTTTTCTGGTTTTGTATCCAAATGTATGAGCTTTATTTATTAGGATTCTAGTGTTTGTAAGCACTATGCAGGGACAGATTTTTAATGTAATAGTATTTGGTACCGTGTTCTGCAAAAAGTGAATGTCCAGTTTGCACACTAGAGGAGTTCCTCAAAAATGTTGACCAAAGACAGCTCAACTTTGTCTTTCGGAATCTGGAGAAAAAATTAATACAGTTGCCATGAAGAAGACACACTTTCACAATCCTGTAAGCAGGGGATGAACTCTGCAGCCTACAGACTGAAATTTCAAGCAAATCCTGCGTCAGTGTTACAGTAAACAGGATTCAAATATTTCAAACCATTTTCTCATGAGAATACAGGCAGCAGAATATCAGTGCCAATGCTCTTTGTAGAAATGTCAGTTTTTATACATTTTAAACCACAGTCCACAAATGCTTTATGGGTGTTCAGAAGTATTCAAAACCACAGCTACGTTCAGCCAAGTTACTAGAACAATTTGTTCTGGCTTCCTTTTTTAGTAGGGGATTCTGAAATTTGTGCAATATGGATATAAAACTCATTACCACAGCTGCAACTACAGTGTAGGGTAAGACTAAATAAATATGTTTTCTAACAGTAGGGTGCTGCTTAGCTAAGACCACTACAGAATAGAGTGCTATGGTACTGCAGAGGAGGCAGAAACCAGGAGTTGTGATGTAGGCCTTGAGTCTGTCTTTCCTTTGGTTAATATTGGTCTTGCCTTCCCTCTGTTAAGCATGGACATCAGTTTCCAGAGCCTCCATGGCTGGAGCATTTGTAGAGCTTTTGCTTTTGGCCACATGCAGGTAGAAAAGGGATCTTGATGTATGGGGTGCAGTACACAAAGCCCAGAAACTGTTCCCTGTGGCAGACAAGGCTGCAGTAGGTAAGGTCAAAGTCCAGAAGTACCACACAGGGAGCATGCTGGATCCTGAGGATGAGTAGCTTCTTGCATGGTGTTTCTGCTATTGGCATCGCTGTTTCACCTGCTCCAAAGAGGGGCAGAACAGTGGTAAAACAGGGGGATAAGAGCATGTTATCTAAAGCAGCAAATTATCAAGTGTCACATTTGTGGATATCCTGCATTTTGTGTGAAACAGTGCAGAAACTATAAGGAAATGCAAGAGGCCAAAAGCTCAATATCTTTAGGCAGTAATTGCAATTTAGAAATGTCCTCTCTGCTCTTACACATTTCACTGTATGTATATTCTGACCACAATCACAGTATCACAAAATATTCTGAGTTGGAAGAGACCCTCAAAGATCATTGAGTCCAACTCATAAATGAATGTCACATACAGGGATCAAATCCACAACGCTGTCCATAGTACCACCATCCTCTAACCAGCTGACCTAATATCTTTACCTTCCCACCTTCCATGTGTATGCACCATCATAAAGTGGCCACCAAAAAGAGATTGTAAAACTGAGGATAGACAGATGAATCATTGCAGGCTTGGAATGATTGTATTGATGCTCTTTGTTCCGTCTGGAATGTGGCAACTCACAGGATCTACATTTTAAAAGGAGGGATGAAAGATAGCTTACTGAAACGAACACCCCTTCTGTGTTCACTGAAAATGCATGCACACTCACAATAATTTGGTGTTTGGTTTGTTTTTGAAGATGGAAACCAGTGCAGCTCAAATCCTTGCCACTACGGTGGCCACTGTGAAGATGGAATTGGTTCCTACACTTGCATATGCTTGGATGGTTATCAAGGCAAGAACTGTGAATTTGGTGAGTTTCTGCTTTAGAGGACTGTGATGCTGAACTTCCCATGGAGCTTTGCAAGGAAGCATGTTTTGCGTGTAAATCCTTCCTGAGTCTCATTTCTGTGGCATAGAGTTGCCACCCTGACCTTGTCCCAGGAGTGGGTATCAGAAGTAAGAGTGAGGAATGTGGAACTGAAGTTTGGTCACAGGACCAAGGGGGGTGATGAGGAGTTGAGTATTTTAGGGCAGGAGGGAGGAATCATGTGAGGAATTGACACAATTATGTCCTCAGTTAGTGTTTTGTTCATTCTTCCCCTGACAATTTGTCTCTGCTTTTCTCAGCTCACCATGCCAAGGCCACTGGGCCCACTTGGACTTGGCAAGTACATTTTGTGTGCTGGCTGGGGCTGCTTTGTAAGGCACAAGCTGATGTTCAGCGCTCACATTATTCCTAAAATGTGCCACAGATGCTCGGCAGATGGAGATACAGATCCCGTTTAAGGAGTGTGTTTTGTTTTGGAGAACTTGCAGATCTTCTGTGAAGTCAGTGTTCGTGTACAGTTTTTCTCCCGCAATCTCTTTTACAGTCATACCAAAGTTCTGCAAAATAAACAATGGGGACTGTGAGCACTTCTGCAACGTCAAAACAGGTGATGGACAGAAGGATGTTTTGTGCTCCTGTGCAGATGGATATGTTCTAGCAGAGGATGGCAAACACTGTGTGCCAACAGGTACGAAGCCACGGGATAAACCAATAACAATGGTGATGAGACTTGTTTCACGGTTAAGGGGTGTCTTGGTTCACAGCCGAAGAGTGTCTTTTGAACCATCAGTATCCTACATGGCATAGACTCAACAGTGAGTTATGAGGCAACTGATTTGTATTTCCAAAGCCTTGCATTTGTGAGGTGCTGTGATGCACTGGATCAAAACCCAGGTGATTTGGAATCCTTTGCAAGCGCTTTTGCCTCTCAGCAGATTAGCAGAATATAGTTCTACTGTTGTCAAGATAAAATAATTGCAGTAATAACACATTTTCTTCAATACATTCATGCCACACACAAGAGCCACCTGCAAAATGTTTCTTTTCAAAACTCTTCTTTTTATAGAAACAGAGAACATTAGATAATTATAATCAGTGCTACTTGCACCTGTACATTTTTGCTCTGTTATAACAAGACTGGTCAGAGGTGTCAAACATGCTCATGATGTTGATGTTTATGTCCTTTATAACTGCAACAAGTTGCTGTCATGAGCCTTATTACTTCACTCCATTTCCTTGGTGTTTCCAAGAATTTTTCTCTTACGCTGGTGTTTCTGTGCATCTTCAATTTTATTTTTCTTCTTGTTACAGTAAAATACCCTTGTGGAAAAGTTTTTGTGACAAGGAAAAAAAGGTCTGTTCTCTTACCCACTGACTATAGCAATGTGACGAGTGACCAAGAATACCTACCCACAAACGAAACAAGTGAAGAGGACAACTTTGTCATTACCACAGAAAGCCCAACCCCTCAGCCCAACAACAGAACAAGTAGCAAGACTCCCTATGTCGATACCAGGATAGTAGGTGGGGACGAGTGTCTTCCTGGCCAATGCCCCTATCAGGTAAATGGGGTGTGTGCCCTGCATGTGGGCAGAGTGTGTCTCTGAGGGAAGGGGAGCAGTGGCTCCTTCCAGCTGGGTGCCCTCTGAACGCTGCCCGTGCAGCGTGCCAGTGGCCGTGAGACGTGGCTGAGCCGTGTGACCCTGGGCACGTGGATGTGCCATTTTAGATGGAGCAGCCTATGCTACTCCCAGAGAGGAATTTTGGGTCAGGCTGGCCTGATTTTTGCAGGTTACATTCTGGTTCTGTCTGAGAACATCCATTCCGGTAGCACACCTTGAGAGCATGTCAGATAAAGCAGGTGTTTTGCTTCACAAATACACCCTTGTGTTTTACTCCTGAGTTTAGGGCAGCCAAAATGAATTCCTGTGTTTGGGACATTTTTTGGGATGGTAGGTCCAAGGGATGGGGTGATCTGGAGTCTGCACTCTGCCCGCTCGGTCAGTCAGTGCCTAAGGGACATTGCTAAGCACTGTGAGTGAGGTGACATGGCAGCCAAATGTCTACTCCACATAAAGACAATTGAGACTCTCTAGCAGTAGACATGGATCTGTAGGCCCTGTAGCTGTGAATGCAGCAGTAGGAGAGGCCTGGAGGGCCATGTTCATGTTGCAGTGAGAAGCATATCTGTGGTGTGCAGAGAAATCAGTTACCTGTGTATAGCTCATCGACATTAAACTGCACTTCCTCCTTCTGCACTTACCTTTTTTACTTCACAGGCAGTTCTGTTAAACGAGGAAGGAGAGGAGTTTTGTGGTGGAACAATTCTGAATGAAAAATTTATACTTACTGCAGCTCATTGCATTAACCAATCCAAAGAAATCAAAGTTGTTGTTGGTAAGCCATTATTAGTTTTTTACTCCTGTGAGGTGGGAGTATCCATTGTACCTAACCTTCTGTGCTACAAACCTCCTGTGGGAAGTACTCATGATTCATTAAAGTTTGTTACTTCTTTGCTGTAGTTTTGCTTTTTATAATTTCTGGTTATTGTGAAAATACTGCTTTATAACAACAGGACAGCTGATGTGGATGGTGATAGTGGTGCATCTCTTTCTTCTCTGCCAGCAGGCTGGAAGTGATTAGGGTCAAGTATTCTAGAAATGTTGACCATCAATATGTCTGGCACACCAGTGTTTCTGCAGGAAACTTCTCATTCCTGGCACCTCAGAAGCATCCAGATTTGTTCCTGCAGGAACACTCAGGAAACCTGTCATTCAATGAATAGAGCACAAAAAAATGAACTTGGATTTATCATTGATTCACTTTTGAGCCAGGACACAGGATCAACACAGCTTTATCTTTGCTCTGTTGTAGTCTTGGCCCAGACCATGTTCTCTTCTCTAAGCCAGGCTCAAGCTCCTGTAAGAGCGTCCACACAAAGTTGCATTACTTTAGCTGAATCAGATTATGCCTTTACGTAAAGTGGTACAAAAATCTCCATAGACCAAAGCTCAGGAGCAAAGCCAATCCAGTTGCTGCTAAGAAATATTGCCTTACCTGTTTACAGTTTCCTTGTGTGGTTGGAGGTCTTGGGCAAGGTGCTGGCAATGAATATCCTTCTCTCTTCCTTTGTCAAGGTTGTTCTTAAATTCTTATCCTTTCTGCACTTTAATGACCCTTTTAATACTCTCGCACAGGTGAAGTGGACAGAAAGAAGAAGGAAGAGTCTGAAACAATGCATACTGTGGACAAAATACTTGTTCATGCAAAATTTATTGCTGAGACTTACGATAATGACATCGCCTTAATAAAGCTGAAGGAACCTGTGCAGTTTTCGGAGTACGTCATCGCAGCATGTCTCCCCAAAGTAGACTTTGCTAACGAGGTTCTGATGAGCCAAAGATCTGGGAGGGTTAGTGGCTTTGGGCGTGAATTTGAAGGTGGACGACTATCCAAAAAACTGAAGGTGCTTGAAGTCCCCTACGTTAACAGGAACACTTGCAAGCAATCCACCAACTTTGCAATAACTGAGAACATGTTTTGTGCTGGTTATGAGACCGAGCAAAAGGATGCCTGTCAAGGAGACAGTGGTGGTCCCCATGTGACCAGATATAAGGATACTTACTTTGTTACTGGAGTTGTTAGCTGGGGTGAAGGATGTGCAAGGAAAGGCAAATACGGTGTCTATACCAAACTGTCCCGGTACTTGCGTTGGGTAAGAGCCGTCATGAGTTTGTAGTGGTGGTGTGTCCCTTGATCCTCCTGTTAGCTGCCAAGGTGCAGGTTTTGTAACAGAAACTTCTTTTCCCCATGCATCTGCCAAACTTGTTTTGAGATCTGATTCCTTACATTTATGGTGCTGCTTCCATTTGTATTATTCCTGGCTTTAAAGCACATCTCTGTGGACTGTGCTGGTGTTTTGAATGGGTTGAATGAGGGAATTTCCCCAAGAAAATGGCTGCTAGGTGGAGTCTTTGGTTTCTTTTAGTTATTTTTCAGTGGCTCTTTTGGTTCCTCTCTGTTGACACAAGTGCTCCCACCAGAGGCTCCTAAACATGTTATGAGCATTCACAAGTCATGATGAAAGCAGGAAGAACAAGACTTGAGTTAATCCTCATATTGCAGGCGTCTGGTTCGGCAGGGAGTTTGTCCTTACTGGAGTTGTTTAGTTTTTAGCTTTGGATGTCTTCAGAAAATTAAGAGAGCAGGGGATCTTGCATGGCAAAGGCTGAGACACAAATTATTCAATATGTGATGCTAAATAACCACATGTTCCACAAAATTGCCTACTCATATCACAGCAGCTCATTAAAAAGGGGTTTTGATTTATAAGGATTGTACTTCACTTTAGTTTAGTCTGAACACTCTGCTCATCAGACAAAAATATATGTGCATGGTCACCATTTTGCATATCTTTGTCTGCATTGTGTATGGCTGAGAACTGGAAAGCTCCTTGCACGTGTATTGTTCTAGATGTTACTGTTAGGTGCAATATTGGCATACACCTGCATTTGAAATAAAACATTCTTTCTTTTTTGTTCTTGGTTTGTTTAGATTTTCTTTAACAAACCCAGCCCCCCCAGCCTCTATCCATCGTGTACCCCCAAACCATCCTGATGGGTTTTCCAAGGCTTCTCCGATCTCTTATTCTTCCGTCTTTTTCTAAGAAACACTGAACTTCCTTAGACACCTGCTACTTCTTTCTTCAGCTTTGAGCTGGTATTGGCTGGTTTTGTTCAGCAGGTGCTGTGAGCAAAGCAGGCTGACAAACTTGAAATACAGCTCTGCAAACAGCAAATATTGCAGCAGTCAGCGCTAATGGTGGGCAGGAAGGTGAGTGGGCAGGTCAGTTACCCCAGCGGGATGGTCCTGACCTGTATAAGTCATCAGTGGGCTTACTTCAATGTTTGCTCAGCAGTGTTTGTTCCGCGAGTTCTTCTGCCCGCTGAATTTCTGTTCAAATCCTTTGTCCCGTTTGCATTCGGCCTTGTGCTCAATCGGGGTGAAACATCCCTCTTCAAAGGAAAACCTCGGGTCTGGGTCCTACCCAAATCCTGTTGGCGTACTCCTGGTAAGGGCTTTAGTCTCATTTAGCAGCTGCCCCACGTCCCCACAGAGAAAGCAGTGGGTGATGCACAGTGAGCTCAGAGTATGGGCACGGCAGGTCATCGTGGGACCATGTGGCTTCTTCCCATTGTCCTCCTCTTCCTTCAGATGATGCAGACAGGTAGAGCTCTTGCTTTAGCTTGGCTTTGTGCTCCTTTGACTAAACCACACAGGGATGTTTTAATTTTGCTGTTGTCTCTGATGTGAGACAACTGAACAAACACCTGAGTCATCCCCACTGCAAGAGCTGTGAGTTAAAGGTAGATTTTGACATCCCAGAGAAGAGATGGGAGAGGTTCTTAGTGGGACACAGAGTGCCCTGAGAGTCTTCAGAATGTTTAAAGGAAAATCTTCTCATACAAACATGTGGAAAGGAATTTTGTGTGCACTCATTGGCATTTAATTTTAATATATATTCTAGATGTTGCTGACAGTACAAAGATAGAAGATGACTTTAATAAAACTATAAAAATTACAGAGCTCATTAATGAAGTAAAGAAAAAGAAAAAAAGAATAAAATTCATGTATTTCTAAAAGAGAGGCTACTTCTAAATTCCCCACAAAACCCCGAAGTATTTAAGGCAAATGTCAAAACTGTCCCAAGGTCAGGAAAGGACAGGATGATTGATTAAAACAGTGAGGTCTTTTGTGACCTGACCTCCAAAAGGAAATATAAAAGTGCCTAGCTCTGTATAAAAGAATGTTAAACATCCTGGCCTGAAAGCAGAAAAGCTGAGCAGTAAATACAGTAAGATTAACATGATGTGAAAATCAAGATCTTATTTAAGTATATGAATAATGGAAGAAAGACTAGGAATGTTAGTCTGTGCCTGATGGAGAAGAAATTCTTTCTTCCTTAAGGTACCAAATAACTTGCCCCCAACGCTGTTGAAAGAAACTGCTGAATTGCACTAGCCAGGAAACAATCACATCGAATTCCTCCAAGGGAAAAATCACATAAATTTTCTCCAAAGACAGGCTGGGTGGCTGCAAAAGATGGAATAAACCTTGGGTCTCTCCTTTAAGGGAGGCTTGTAACATCATTTTATCTAACACTTTTATTGCAACAGAAAGAGAAATGTTTTTAAGTTTGGCGCAAATCTGGTCGAGAAATTGTGCTACTTGATTGAAAGATTATATAGAGTGCAAAGCTCCACACAGATGAGCCTGAAGACCTCTGACACTGGTATTTTCCACAGTAACATGCAAGACAAGAGTGTTTACTCACTGCTTCTGTACCTCATTCAAGACTGGAAGGACTACCATAACTTGAGATGAGCATTCAGGCAATCTTGGAAAACTGGAACAGTGGTCTGACATAAACAGAAGGTAATTATGTAAGCACAAAAACATAATTTCACTTTTGGCCCCCACAACACACAACCACAGAGATTTGTAAAATATGTAATAAAAACAAGACTTCTTCATTTTCATGAATGTGAACAGCTAGGACAAGAAGTAATGGGATCCCATTACTCTAAGGGCCACTCAGATTAGATGTTAGGAAACAATTTTTAGACATTATAAGGCTAATTAAGGAGTGCATTAAGCTGTGTGGGTGAGCTGTGGAATTTCATTAGGAATCTGTAGGAACAGGTTAGACAGCATCTGTTAGGACCAGTTTATTTGCTCTTGCACTGTTAGAGCCAGGAAGAGTTCTCTGACTCTGCATCCGATCTTGCAATACCAGGGACTGAGCTAAGGTAGCATGAGCCATATACAGATGGAAAAGGAATATCAAAGATCTCCCAAGAGGCCAATACCTCATTTATTACTGATGCTTTAGTTGCTGCTAATTGTTGCCTCTTACCCACACCCATGTTCATCTTCGCCTTAGTACAATGGCTGCTCAGGCAAGTACAGATTGTTCCTTGAATTGCCCTCAAAGAGCTGTTAGTTAGAGCTGGGAAACACAACATAAGATGTAGAATAATAGTGGTCTACCTAATGTTGAAAGTTTACCATTTTTAAAATAATAATACAATTATTGTTATCATTAAGGCCTTTTGCAGGAATTGTGCTGTGTTTCCTAAAGTGGTGGGGTGTTTGACTGTTTGCAAGCAAAGCTTTTACAAGCTGCTTGTAGTTTTATGAAGTCACCATGAATCTGCAACCTACATTTGTCTCCTTTGCAGTCATACCAAGCGATGCAAGGTCCACTCGGGAACTGTGAGCAGTTCTGCAAAACTGAAGGTGAAGGAGTCATATGTTCCTGTGCTGCTGGCTATGCCCTGGGCAATGACAAAACCTGTGTTTCTGTAGGTACAAAGCCACATTTATAGCTCATCCTGTGGGACACACATCACATCTGCACCACATTCAGGAAGTGCTGCTGTGTTGCAGTGCTGTTGTAGCATGGAGAATAATGTTAATTGCTCAGGCCTTTCACATGGCTTACCTGAGCTGTTGATAACAAATTTGATAAGACCTTAGCTAAAGGACATAATTTAAATAACATCAAATTATATAACTGTGAGGGATGTGTGGCAGCAAAAATGGCTCAAGAAAGTGTTCTGTCCCTGGCTTGGAAGTCTGGTTTATGGCAGGAGCCAGGTACATATGACTGGGCTGTGGGTGGAAGCTTTCGGGTGTAGTCTTTGCAGTGGTGCTGCTGAGGTCAGGTTAGGACTTCCCTCCTGCTGAAGAAGTGACTGGCTGGTCAAAGCAACAACTGAAATCATAACATCTGGACACAGCTGCAGGGCTGCTGCCCAATGTCCTCAGTGGAGAGAGTCAGGCAGAAATACAGAGGAACAGGATACTGAATTTAAAATTCTGAATTTTGGGTAAAGTCCAAACACTTTCTTATCTCCTCATTGTCCACTTCAGACTGTGTCAGTGTTCCAGGAGTTTGCCTGAAAAATCTGCTGTTCAGTTTTCTCTGAGAGGCATCCTCAACCTTTTTTATCCTGAACTCCAGGTTAGGGCAATGAGGAGATGTTACCAGAAAAAATTGGAGAAAAAAACCCCAAAAACAACAACAAAAAAATCTTCATCCAAATGGCACAGATTCCAAAATGATTTTGCTTCATTTTTCACAAGGGATGACAGGATATTCCTCATCTCAGAGCAAAATGGAGCACCTTACCCACCCCCCTATCCATCACTGAAGTTGTAACTAGGAGCTGAAGTGCTATGGTGCTGTCAGTGCATGTGCTCTGCTGTCTTCTGTTTGTTCCACAGCCAGTTTTATTGGTTGGAATTTTGGTAGGGAAAAGAATTTTAATATAAAAGTTGGGGGGAAAGGAAAAGAGACATGAAGGTGGAAGTAAAGGAATTATGTGTTTTAATAAATGAAATATTAACAACAATTGCTATTTTTAACAGAAGCAGAAAATGTCAGAGCTTGCATCTACAGAGATCATAGAATCATAGAAGGGTTTTGGTTAGAGGGGACCTTCAAAGATCACCTAGTACAACACTGCCTGCCATGGGTAGGGACACTTTCCACTAGACCAGGTTGCTAAAAGCCCCATCCTGCCCGGCCTCGAACACTTCCAGGGATGGAGCAAATGTCAGAGCAGTTTCAAGGTGGCTTTTGTTTTCACTGCCAGGCCACCAGGAGATTTGCACATCCTTGTGGGTAGGCTCACAGTCCTGTTGTGAGTGCAGCACCCAAAGGAGAAAATCAGAGCTCCCTGAGGTTACATTCCTTCCCCCTGTTCACTCCTCCAGGGTTTCCTGCAATCTGTAACCAAAGCACAAACACAGTGTTGATGCCCTTTAGGAGCAGCTGCAAGTTCCTCCCACTTTAGAAATGCTGATGCACTTTGGATTTGGCAAGAAAAACTTCTAAATTTTTTTCTGCAGGTGGTGAACAGACCTGGCTGATGGCAGCCCAGGTGTTTAGCTGAAACCATTACCCATTTTAACTGCACTAAGCAGCTCACTAGCTGAGGTATGCGTTTCCAAAAAAGCATGTGATGAGTGGCTCAGGACAGCTGTCCTTGGCCTATTGTGCTACAGAAGGGCTGATGACCAGCCAGAGTCCATAGCATGAGATGGGTGGCATTGACATGTCCCCATCACTGCCCCATCACTGCCTGGGCAACCAGTGAGTGACTCCAAAGCAGGGTGGCGTGGGCAGCTGGTCTGCAAACCCACTTCCGCTGGGGTAGCACTGGGCAGGGAACAACTTGCATGTGAACCTGTTGGTAAAGCAGGACTAATTCCCTCAGTTACACCATCCTGAGGAACTGATGACATCTTATCTGACACTGCCTGCAGGCTTCAGCCTGCAATGAGTAACCCCCCATGGGGAAGGCAATCCCTAAACAGGGCTGCAGGATATAGGGTGCAGGACTCCATAATGAAACACATCACCATGTGTTTGCTGTGGTAATTAAAGGAGTGGAAAAAGAAATCCCAGTAACTCTTTGTAAAGAAACATGTGAGGAATGGACTGCCCTTTTAAAACCCTCTAAGAAATTTTTCATAGTCATATGAAAGTTAAAATGTAAAACCTGTTGCATTGATATTAATACAGAAAAAGCAAAGTCAGGGCCATACGTACTGAGTACATTGTGTCCCATTCCTAAGGACACAGCTGCTCAGTCAAGGGATACCTTTTTTTTAAAAAATCCCACCTAGTAAGAAAAAAATGACCATGTAAACTAAGATCTTGTGAGATTATACCTTCTGAAGCCCTGTGTTATTAATTTTAAACCAAATTGCATAACTAACTTATACCTACAAGAGTTATTCAATTGACATGGGTCTAGGATTGTGAAAGGTACAGTTTCTTAAAAAAAAAATAATTCTGCAGGTCCATATTTTTGTGCTGGGCTCTGCAAAGTCCTGTACTGACATCAAGTGGTGATATTTTTTGTGCCGAAGGGAGCCAGACTGGCTGTGCTGTGTATGCAGGGGATGATTCATTATCACGAGAGGGTAAAGGCAAGTAGTCCCAGGCCACTGGGGGACTACAGCAGCAGCCTCACCGGCAGGTGCTCCTGTGGGGATGGACAGCCAGAGGAGCGTGCAAAAGCAGCACAGCCACTGCCATGCAAGGCAGGGAGGGTGAAGTGAGCCTCCACAGCGATTCCTGGGCATGGGAGTTGCTGTCTGAGCCCCCAGCACCCACTAGATGTGACCACTGGCAACAACTGTCCCTTCCCTAGCCAAGAAGCCTCTGTCTGGGACAGGTACAATGGGGCTTGGTAGCCTCAGGGGACTGAGGAGAGCATGGAGAACTCATTTACTGAGGAAAGCTCGATGCAAAGTTAACCAAAAGAAGATGGGAGGCTGTATTAATTAGTTCTGCAGAAATATCAAGGAGGGCAAAAAAAATTTGTAAGGTCATGAACTGGCTGTGAATAAAATCAAGCTTGATATTAGAAAGTTTTAACTCCAAGTGAACTTCTGAAACAACAGAAGTTGTGGAAACTGTGCAGGAAAACCCTCCCACAATGGAATTTCGAAGCAGGATTGATTATTTGCTGCAGGTATCAGGGCCCGTGATGTGAGCTGTAACATCAGCCCTGGGTTGGTAGGGACAGGCCTTGGTAAGGCATGTGGTCTGCTTCCCTCAGCTGCCTCAATACTCACTGAAGCTTGATTTCAAAGCTGCAGTTGATGGGAAGTGAAGTTTATTTGGGGATGTTCAGGTCAATCATAGTTTGTTAAAAGAACTACGTACTTAAATAATAGCTGAAAACACAGAATGGTCTCTGTTCCTAACTCAGATTAAGTAAAAAACCACTCTTCCTCTCACTGGTTGTTGCTCTGAGTGTAGAAATATTTTCCTGCTCTTCCCAGGAGCCTGCCTGTGCTGGGAGCCCTGCAGCACCGCTGCCATTGCCTGCCGAGGAGTTTATCCTTCTTGTCTAGGGCTAGGAAGCAGGGTCACCCCATCCAGCAGCCCAGGGAGTGCTTCAGTCCTCTCTGTGCCTACACCTCCTTTCATGGACTCTGTCTGTCTCTGTGTGACGGGAATCCTGACATCAGGAAAATTTTCCATGCTTTCCTTCATGGCTGGGCATTGCAAACCTAACAGTGAAAAAGAAAAAATGCCATATCCATTCAGATGCATCCCTAGAGGGAAAATTAAATGTTTGGGGGCTCTGTTGCTCCAAAAGTGAGTGGGATTTGCCCATTGCAGTTAAGCTTTGGAAAACATTTTATGGGGACAGTGTACAAAAGTGCCACATCATATAACTTGTCGCTGAGGTCACTGTCCAGTCTGTGCTTTGATATGGTACAAAGAAATGTTCGTGCTGTTCACCTCAGCCATGCTGTGTTACGGTAAGGGAATGCTGGGGCATGGGAGGAGCACCCAAATCTTGGAGCAGCTCTCAGTGGTACTGGCAAAGGGCCCCACAGTCAACCTGGGCACGGAGAGAACAGGCACTGCTGTGCTACTGAGCTGAGGCTTGGGTTTTTCAGTTTGGTTTTTGGTTTGGTTTTTGGTTTGTTTTTTTTTTCCCCCTCTGTGTGTTGACATTGCAGCTAGGATTTGCTCTTAGAAGTTTTGTTTTGTCATGAGCAGCTGAACTTTAAACTTCAACATCTCTCCTGTAACCATTTCCCCAAAGAGCTGCAGGAATGCAGGCAGGCACCATTAGGCTCAGAAGATAACAATGGCAAGGTGCTTTTGGATTATATTCTTCCTTCTCTCAGCCCTTTTTCTTCAGACAGAACAGACAGGTATGGCTTTCATTTTGTTTCACCTTTAATTCTGATTTGTGCTGCTGCTTTTCTAAAAACATCAGTAATTTTGTACCTCGTATAATGTTTATTTTGTAGCACAGGGTGACATTGCTGAAAACACTCTGTTCCATTTATGTAGTTTTCTTTACATTTCTCCTCTTTATTTCATGGAGCTAAGTGAAAACTGCTGTAGGCCAATGGGGCAATGTAGTTTTGAAGTACCATCATTTAGGGTAATATTTTGTCTTTCCTTACATTTTTAGAATGTCCCAGATACTAAAGAAAATTTTGGTTTATATTTCTAGTTGCTGCTGAAATAAAAATAAGAGAGTCCTATGAAACAGCCTGATATGCATGATTGTTATAGCTTGAAGAAATTTATGTTTCTGTATTAATCCTCCATGGTTTGTCAAAAATAAGGAAGAGCCAGGCAAGGAAGAAAAAGACAGTGATATCTTAAGAAAGTCAAAACACCCCGCAGCAGAAGTTTACTGCCAGCTGTGCTGGATGTGGCAGAATCACTGCACGGCAGAAATGTGTGCTGGGGGTCAGATAATGCTTCAAAATGCAGAACAGAGTCATGAAGCTTTATTTTTTTTAATATCGTGCTAGTCAGTTGCTTATGGGGTATCCTTCAAAAAGATAACTAAACATCTGTACACAGTTTCAGAATAATTTTGCTATTGCCCTCACTTTTTCCAGTTCTGTGATTATTGATTATTGATTATTTCAACCAGCAGTGTTGGGCCCCCAAACATTATATTAAAGACAAAAAACCCCAAATATTCCTTGCCCAAGCACATTTACTTTCCAAGTGCAGAAGAACTGACAAACACATGCTGACACATGCAATCACATATTGCTTCATGTGGAACACAAGGCTCCAGGGCAGCACCAGCTGCCCAGTTGGCAGGCAGTTTTTGGTGGAGGTATCTTCTGCAAAGAGGAGTTTTAAGATCTGTTAACTCTTGTGTCCCTGGTCTCTCCTCCTCCTTACTCAAATCCAAAAGATTACAGTGTCTTCCACACAAATAGTAGTATGTAATATAGCCCTCTTAACTATGAGCATTGCTGAGGTGTAGCTTTTATTTGTTCTCTTTAAGAGAAAATTGATTGAGAACTCAGCCATGTCATGGCTTTGCTTTTCAGAAAAAAAATTGCCATGAACTAAGACTGAAGAGCATCAGTTTGGATCCACCATCATAACTTAATACAACTAATATTCACTTTTACTGATGAGTCTGAAAGCCCTATGCAGTCTCACAAAACAGCCTCTGCCTTTTATAAAATGTTTTTCCCCTTTCCCTGGCTGTGCCACCGCACTCTGCTCTGTATGTTTTGTGCAGTAAAATAATGTGCTGGGAATGACTTCAAATTCCCCCTGCTTGGGAGGAACTCAGGCATTCCCCAAAAGAAAAAGGTCACAACTCTTCAGCTGAATTTGGGCTATGACAGTAGAGCTCTTTAAGTACGTAAGTTTTATGTGGCTGAAACTCCAAATCAACCAAAATTATTTATCTCAAAAAAGAAGGTAAAAGTACGTAGGGGAATGAATCTAAGTACTTACATTAGTGTTTTGTCATACAATGTTTCAGTTTTTTTATCAACTGATGATGCAAACAGTGTAATGAAGAGACAGAGGCGTGCCAGTTCCCTACTTCTGGAGGAGATCCTTCAAGGCAGCTTGGAAAGAGAATGCCTCGAAGAGAGATGTACACATGAAGAAGCAAGAGAAGTATTTGAAAATGACGAAATGCTCGTAAGTATTTTATTTTTCTGCATGTGTAATAAAAACTGCTGCCTTGATCCTTTACTTATGAAACACAAGACTTAATTCACTTATTTGGGTTTCTCTCCATGTGAAATCTTTGCATTTGCCATCTCAGCAGGTAGCAAGCAGGTATCTTCTGTGGTCAAAATAGAAATGGGGAGGTCAGATCTGATGTTTTTCAAGTCGTCTCCTGAAAATTACGTGTCTTGCTCCTTATGTTATTAGATCACATGGTTGTTGTCCCATCCTGACCACACACAGAAATACAGCTTCAGCATCCCTTAGGGACCAGGAGGGGCAAAGGAGTGTTGGTCAGCAGAAGAGAACCTGTAGGGCAGCACAAAGGAATTCCAGTCACTCCAGACATTAAATGGGCTTCATCAGGGCCCAACTCAAATGTCACTATGCAAATGTATGCAGCATGGGGAATAAATGAGAGGAGTGAGAGTTGTGTGAGACACTGGAACAGGTTGCCCAGAGAAGTTGTGGATGCCCCATCCCTGGCCAGAAGCCCAGCCCCTCCCAGGATGGGGCTTTGAGCAACCTTGTCTAGTGGAAGGTGTCCCTGCCCACAGCAGGGGATTGCAACTAGAGGATTTTTAAGGTCCATTCCAACCCAAACCATTCTGTGATTCTGTGATTGGGATGGAGAGAAGCAATGCACCAGCAAGTGGTGGGACCTATTGAGAGGGGCTCACTTGGTGAGCAGGTGCAACTTCCCTTGCACAAGAGGCTCTCTGGACATGTACAGATGGGCGCTGTGCTCTTTAACGGCAATCTGGATGGAGTTTCGGTTTGCCGGGAAAGCAGAGGAAACAGCTGTAGGGCTGCCCATGGGCAGCCACGGTGCCTTGGGAAGGAAGGGGTGGGCAGAGGTGTCCCTTCAGGGAGAGCAGCACCAGGGTCAGCTGCAGTACACAGGGAAATGCAGGGCACCTGGGGGTGGTGAGCAGTGGTGGTGCCCTGCAGCTCTGCTCTCTGCTGACCACTCTGCCTCCAGCAGCACCTGCTGGGGGCCAAGGGGGGTGCGACAGGATGGGGTCACTTCCCAGGCAGCTGCACACCAGGGACACCATAGCCAGCCGGTTTTTTCAGCTAAATGATCCAGCTGTTCCTCTCTGGCCTGTGAAGTGTTTCTTTTCCTCTATAGCTCTTAAGAAACAATAAAGTAAGCAGTAGGCAAAGTCCCTCCCTTCTCATGCTTATTTTGCTAGCAGGGCAGATGTTATAGTTGTGCAACTCTGTAAACATGAAACCATTGTATATATTCTCTCATGTTTTTGGTTTAACAAAATATTTATGGCATATTACATTACTTGAGAATTAAATTCTTTTTTTTTTTTTCCACTCAGAAAATGTTTTGGGATAACTACTATGGTAAGCTGGCCTCTTGATTTCTCTCCTTTATAGCACTGTCACATTATGAACATTATGATTCAGTCTAATACTGGTTTTCTTAGAGTTTATTCTATGAGAAACAAGCAGTCTCTCTTTGACATGTCTGTAGTAAAGCAGAAGGAAAATTCTTGATGTGAAATGATTTTTAAAAAGTAATACATAGGAAAAACCATTTAAAGCTGCAAAAATAATAAAAGTGGAAGGTGAGCAAAGGTTATCATAGTAAATAGGCTACTTATTTTCCTGAATCTAAAGCTGTTCTGAAACAGCTTGGGACATGAGAAAGTATGTTTTGGTGATACAACAGAGCAGCACAGTTTTACCAGCAATATCTGCCAAATAAAGAACTAGCATTGAAACCTGAATGAGATTAATAGGTATCAAAAGCTACTGAGCTGTCTACAAACTCTCCACACTCTTGCATCATTCCCCGTCATCTGTCAAGGCAGGAAACAAATCTGTAGAAGCTGAGGGACAGATGTAATTAAATGCCACCTGAACAAGAAGCCTGTGGCACCAGCTTGTGGTGACTATGCCCTACTCTCTCCCTTTTCTCTGTATGCTTCATCCCAAGTTTTTCTCTTGTTTTTAACTTAGCTATAATTAATTTCTAATCTTAGGTTTAAATAGTGGATAAGGAGGTGGCAAAACCAGCAGTCAGTAATAATTTTCTGCACAAGCCACTAAACCACTGAGTTGTGGGAACCATTGCATGGAAGAATCCCAACAGTGCTATGTTATGAAAAATGATGCTAAATATCTGGCATTTTATTACATCTGCGAGGGTGGGATTAATTTCTAATTTGAGTCATTGGATGTTTGTACTAAGCACATCACACAGGCTTTCTCTCTAGTCTGGGAAGAGAGAAAGGCAGCCAGTGTAGAATGGACCTTGCAAACAAGTGTAGCCGCAATCAGGACACATTACCGACTTTGGCCTCTGGGGTGGCTTTCTTGCTGTAATTAAAACCCATATGATCTGTCTTCTCTTAAAGAGTAGCAGTGTGTGTTTCCTTCTTTGTGATGTCTTTTCTAACATTTTGAAGAGTGTTGCCTTTGAAGAGTGGTTTCATTCCTCCTCACTAAATAAACACATTTTTTCATCCTGTCTTCCAATAACATAATTCTCTAGACTTCTGGTATCTGTGTTGCTTTCCCCTGAAAGTCCAGGGTGCAGCGGATAAATCCACACTGTGAATAAAAGAGAGCTGAGGAGAAAGGGTGAGCACCCACCAGCTCTATTTTGTACTGCTCCACATTTGTCCCTTCAAGTCAAAACTGATGTAGTGCATCTTGCTGGATGTCTGCTGTTAGGGCACTTTGCCTGAGGTCACGCTTGTCCCTGACCCTCTTTTATTAACAGTATAAACTTTGCCATTGACAATCTCTCTTGAAACATCACTTTCCAAAATTTTGTGCATGCCTTATAGCAGTCTGTTTTTCCTAGCTCACTTAATGACAATGTCATTGGAGACATTTCTATTCTATGATATTCACTGATTCCCACGGGGTCCCTTATCCTATAATATGATTAGATTTAAATGGTTTGAATTATTTGATCTTGAAAAATGTATGTTGGTTGTTACTTACCACCTTTTTATTTTGCTGAGTGCTTACAGTTTAATAATTCCAGTAGCTTTCCAGTAACAGCATTCATGCCAATTTCTATATATTTCCTTGAATCTTCTCTTTCTTCCTTTAATGAAGCTAGCTGCTGGATTTGTTTTCTTCCTGGCATGCATTTCAGAGGCTTGAAACCACCTAACTGCTTCAGGCTGCAGGGGTAACCCTTCCCTAGCTTCAGCTCCAGCTCCTCAATCCTGCCTGCTCAGCTGTGTAGGTGAGATTCCCCTAGTTCACCCCAAAACCCTCCCAGGAGGCCTATGATGGGTAAGACTCAGACGGGTTGAAGGTGGTAACTTTCAGCCAGTATTTTAGTACATCTAAGATGTACATCTAAGTACTCAAAGATACGTGTGCCAATAGCCAGAGCAGATGGTGATTAGTGGTTTTTTTCCAGTAGCAGGCAGTTTTCACTTTTCCACCCCTGAAATCAGCTAGGGCAGCTTGCTGACTAAGTTAACCTCTCTGACGAAGTGTTAAATTTCAGAAAGGTTAGACAACACATCCCAGGTTAGGCTTTTCTGGTTTACTTACTAATAGCCTGTGTCTACAATAAGCAGTGATTACTTGGAGCATGTTTTCAAACTGTTTTGGAATCATTCCCATGGGCACATTGAAGGGAAACTGGCAGCTCTGCCTGGTGCTTCAGTCATAGTGAGGACACCCTCAATGTTCATTCTTCAGAAATATTAGGCTTGCTAGTGTCTGAGCTGCTGTATAATAATTGTACAGATATATAAAAGTTGTATTTCTTCTTATTTTGATATTTCTTTCTGTGCACTTGCTATATAATTTTGATGCCAGCTTTTTCTATCCGGTGTATATCAGTTTAACATGGGAGACCTAAAACACCAGTCTCACACTGCATTTGTAACAAAGCGTGTATTGTAACTCAGTCCTTTTCCCTGAATCAGAAGCAGGCTCTGCCTCTGGGCAGCTCCCAGCTTCTCTGACAAGGGCTGCAAGAGTGCCTCTGGAAGCAGGCTTGAGCTAAATTTCCCCCTGAGGAGCAGTTCAGTGACACTTAGCCCATATCCTTCCAAACTGATCTCACGCCGCTTCTCTGGGTGGCTCATGTGTGGGAAAGGCTGTGAAATTTGGGACCAGTGGTGGTGGTGACTCGTCCCTTCTCCATTTCTTCAGGTGGCAGGAGGTGCTCCTCGAGCCCCTGCCAGCACAATGGCGTGTGTGAGGACAGCATCCGTGGCTACACCTGCACCTGTGCCGAGGGCTACGAGGGAGAGAACTGTGCTTTCGGTAAGGCACTGCCCCTTTCAGAGAAGCCCCTTCTCCTCCTGTCACAGGGTGTCCCCATGAAACCACACGCAGCTCCCCCATCATGCCAGTTACCATGTTTTTGGTTAGAACACACAGTTCTTGGCCAAGCAGGGGTGATGTGTGCAGCCTGTCTACAAAACATTATGGCATCCTGAGGATACGCAGGCTGTCTCTGCCCCCTGAGCCTCCCTTCTCTGGGGCTGCAGCAAGAGGGCTGAAACAAAACCATCTCATGGGTAGACCCCAAAGCCAGCCCTGCCACTGCCACCTGCACTGCCTGGCTGCTTGTCCTGCCATGGTCCCAGGTGGCATGTGGCCTGAATGACCAAGGTTGCATTGCCAGGGTGGCTTCCCAGCACCGTGGTGCCTCTGAGGCCATGCAGACCCATGAGACAGCCCCTCAGGACAGAAGGACTCCAAAAAACAAACCGTTTCCAGTGGAAGTGAAAAGCATGAAGCAAAACAGATGTTTTCTGGCACAGAAAACCCCAGGGCCACATACTAGATTTTTATATCTGCCAGGTCCTACTTTCCAGCCCTTACATCAGTATTTCTGCTGGTTCAGAGGTCCCCTGGAGTGGGAGACGCCCTGGCTACAGCAAGGCAGGGTCATTTCCTGTATAAGGGGTGTGACTGTGACCAGCTTCTGGGGGAGCACAGAAGGTGACACAGCTTGGACCAGTGCTGGGAACTTGATCTGCTCAGTGTGAGCCTTAGAGATCCATGTTATATGAGGTTTTTTGCTACCTATGAGCTAGATCAAACAGCTGTTGCTTTGTACTAAAGATTTACATGTTTGCTATGGAAAGTTGAGCATGTTTCAAAGTTTATACTCTCTTTCTTTTTTTCTTATCTTTGCTGGATGGTAATTCAAACAAATGCGCAAAATGAGAGCTATGCATTTGTTCTTTCTCAAAACCAGAAACCTTAGGTGCCTTCTTCCTCAAGCAATATTTGTCTTCTCAACATGCTGCAGATACTTGGTGTTTTGTTTAAAACCCATGGCATCCTTCCATGGGTTCACATGGAAGGCCCAGCTTGACCCATGGCTACTGCTCCCCAGAACTCAGAGGTGCAGTGTCTGGTGCAAGGAGGTTCTGGGGTGAGCAGTTTGCAATGAGTCTGTGCATGCTGCAGAGACTCGGCTCTCTCCAATTTCTGCTTAACAAGGGAAAAAAAAGGTGGTAAATACTACCAAGCCAGAGTTCCTACCCACTTCCACACAATAAAAATAAAACATAGAGGACTCAAGCTATGAAAGAATATTCCAGGTGAACTTTTCTCAATGTTTTTCCTCTGCTTGTTCTTTTTAGCTAAAAATGAATGTCACCACAAAGCAAAGGTAGGATGTCACCACTTCTGCTACCCAGGAAGTAATTCCTACCGCTGCTCCTGTGCTGATGGCTATGAGCTTGGGAAAGACAAAAAACAGTGCATCGCGTTAGGTAGGTGTGGGTATGAAGTACAGGAGGCACCTATTTAGGGCTGGGGTGGGCAGGCCACCATCTGACATCCAGATGTGATCAGCCTACTTCGAAGCTAAAGCAATGAGAATATTACTGGGTAGAAAAAGAAGGAATCTAGGGACCAAAGATGGCAAAATAATGGTAAAACAAGTGATATTTGCTCAGAACATTAAAATATGAATCAGCAGAGAGGACTTGCATCTCCTTACATATCATTCACTGGACCAGTTTTTCCACTCCTGTGTTTGGTAAAGAGTAACTCTTCTGAACACCTGTGTTTGGGAATTAGATTCAGTTGACTCCCATCAGGCAACTAATGGTCTGATAAATGAAGGGAAATATTTGCTGCCATATTAATTAGCTTGAAGCAGTAGCCCTTTCCATTTCTTCAGTCTCATACTAGGTATTTCATTCAATCTCACCCCCTTATGAAGGAGTTCTACTAAAAACACAGATGCATGCTTAGACCTGTGGTCTGTATAAGTACAAGTGGGGCAGTGAAATAGGAATTCAGCTGTAGAGCCAGACTTTTGGTGGTGAAAGACTGATTCAGTGCACATTTCAGGTGGGCTTTACATCAAACAGGCTTAGCTCGGTCCTGTTCAGCACCTGTTAGCTGTGAGAGCATGCCATGTGTGCACATGGAAGGTGTCTCGTGGTTTAGCTTCACCTGAGCAGAATCCAGTCTGTGCAACCCAAACCCAAACCAACTGGAAGTGTGACAAATGCAGATAATTGACTCAATTGAAAGGTGATCCAATTGAAAAGCACAAGTGTTGTTTGAACCAGATGAGAAAGGAATGCATGCCCCTAGAGTGACAGCTGTAACAAGAAAAACTCAGGATGTACCTGGTCCAGACTGGACCACAGCTATCAGGTATTTGATGCAATTTGAATACAGGATACAAAGATGAAAAGGCAAGCTGTGCTGATGGTTGGCTGGAAAGGAAGCCTCATTTCATTAGTGATGGGCACAGTGAAACCTGGCCACTACAAGCCTAATACAGTGACCCAAAATGTTCAGACCATTGCTAAATTGTTATGACTACAAATGCCAAGCACATTATTCCAATTTTCACCAGCCGAGAAACTGTCATTCTTCTTTTCCTTTGTGCAAAAAGAGAACCCCAAAGTCAAGGTGGAACAATAAGGCATTTGCAGGTATTAGCTATCTTGAAATGATACAGCATGAAGTATTTTGTTTTTTGGGTTTTTTTTAAATTTATTTGGTAGATGCATGTGCATGTGGCAGACTTCAAGACAGTGATAACCTGATCCATGAAACCAGGAAGAAAAGTGATGAGCGCTTTCCTTGGCAGGTATTCCTAGCAATTCATGAAATCCATCACTGAACCTCACAGAGACAGTGCTATCTATTGTCTTCTTGCATTTTCTTAGGCCCTACTGCTAAACTCAGAAGGGAAAGGCTTCTGTGGAGGAGTGTTGCTAAAAAGTAACTTTGTGTTGACCACAGCAGAGTGTGCCCTTCTGCACAGCCATTTTGAAATCAGGGCTGGTGCTGGTAAGTGATCCAACACATTTTCTCCTGCTGCAGCACATTTCAGTATTGACAAGCTAAATTTTAAAAAAGCTTACTAAACTTCTTGCTGCATAAAAATATTGTTGAAGGAAACAAATATGCAGTCATTTCATTTAAGCACCTCAGTTAAGTATCTGAGCTAGAACTACAGCTGCCCCATACTAGCCTTTACAATGCAAGAAGACAACTGCCTCTAGAGCATGGTTCAGAATTCAGCAACCAGGGTTCAGCTAAACATGGTGGATTTAATGGTGGTTTTAGGTTCATGACAAAATTCACGTAGATGTTGCATATTTGTCCTTACTGCTAAAATTATGCACCCTCCTACACAGCATTGAAAAGTTGCCAGCCTATTATTCCTCATTTACTGCAGCTGTTTCGAGGAAGAGTGCCTTGAGTTCCTCTGCTGCACGAGTTTCTCAGCACAACCACACAGTTCTCAGGTTGCATGCAGCTTTCAGGTCTCTGATAAACTATTCCTAAGAGCAGTGAAATATCATCGCTTCACAGGACCCCATGGAACAAATGGAACTGGGAAGATAATGCAAGTTAGTGAGAAGCACATACACATCCGGTATGATGAAGACACAGGTGAGAACAACATTGCATTACTACAACTTCAGGAGCATGTTGAGTGTGACAACTACCACCTTCCTGTATGCACCCCTGAACGAGACTTTGCAGAACATGTCTTAATTCCAAAATTGGCTGGTACAGTCAGTGGCTGGAGAATGGAAGGCGATGGCCTTCAAGGCGATGAGCTGCAGGTTTCATACCTTCCTGCTGAGGACTGCAAACAAATACTCAACATCAGCCTCACAAACAGGCAATTTTGTGGGCACCTCCAGGAGGCCATAGACAAACGACTAGTTGGAGGCAGTTTTTTGGCTACTGAGTATAAGGGCACATGGTTTCTGACTGGTATCCTGGGGTCTTGGCCGCTAGAAGACACTGACTGGGAAACATTGCTTTTCACCAACACCGCAAGGTATATGATATGGATTAAACAAAAAATAAAATAAGACAAAAAACACAACCAACTATCAAGCACCAAGCCCCTACCAGTCATTGCAAGGAAACATATGGATGCAGCCAGTACCCCCACCTGACTCTACTACAGCAGCAATGGAAGTTGCAACAAGGGCATGTATTTAACTCCAGTTTATGCAGAAAAGCCTGTTCATCTTTCCTTCTGCTGACACACAGTACTGTGAAAGTCATGATGCAGTAAACCTAGTTATTGTACTAAAAACTGATTTAACTTTAAATTTCCTAGAACTGTTCAACCTAAACCTCCAAACATGTTGAATATTTTTCTGTGATTTTAAACGTTGCTAGTACCCTGAGGTTTGATTCAGCAAATTCATGTTCTTATTTTGGGATCCATACAAGTTAAACTTAGGAAGACACAGGGAGTATCAAACTTCTAAATGTCTTTGTTGAGGTAGAACTTGAAACTTTCATCACACTAATTCTCCTATACATGGAACCTATTTTTTCCCTTATGAATGATGTCAATGTCAGTTAGAGGGTAAAATAAAACCCAACTGTCAAAGACAGGAAAAAAAAAAGTTTAATTTCTTTTTCAAATAATTTTAAAACCCCAAAACTACAATCTCATCAGTCTGGTTATATTGTACCACCCCCAAAGAAATAAACCAACCCCCCAGCATAGTAACACTTAAAATACTGAATCCAGTGGTAGTGTTTTCCCCAAAAGCAAAATAAAACAAAGTATGGATAATTTAGCTACATCAGCTTTTGTTCATCATCATAACAAAAATTTAACAAAATATTAAAAGAATTTAAAAAAAAATCCCAAACCCATCTGTGGGCACCTACCACATTTACTTGAACCCATAAGTAGCATTGACATAGTAAAACTTTTGGTGTCAAATACTTCTCTAGTTTTTAGAGAAAGTTTGAAGAGAGTATTTAATACCAGCAAGATTATTGACACTTAAAAAAAAATTGGAAACCATGTAAGGAAACATTATTTCCCTTCTGAAGAATGCATTAACACAAGTAACAAAGGCTGATACTTCTCTCTGAAAGATAAACACAGAAACAGTAACACAAAGTACTTTATAAAAGCTTTTAAGTAGTTCATAAGGAATTTGGAATGCTTTGCTTTATTTCTTCATTAAATCCTTCGAATTATCTAGAAAGCCTATGGAAACTACCATTTAAAAGTTAGCATTTCATTCCAATGCACTTTGTAACACTGGCAGCCTTGGTCATTCTGGGAAAGGAGCCACAAACAGTTCTGGTATTTCAGTCCTGGACACGGACCAGGCCATTTACAATGTTCTTGGGGTGACTGGGAGCAGCTCCACTGGGCAAGCTGAGATGCCTGGCTTGCCTGGCTGAGATGCAATACTCAACACACTGTTGACAGTGGAGGAAATGGGTTCTGCTTACTGACCACAAGCTTCTGATGCTGATGGGATATGTAGCCTTTAATGTGACCCTGGCAGAAGGAGAGAAAGGCAGTGTTAGTACTGGGAGCTGGTAACACAACCCCCACAACCTAAGCAAACACCTACAAACTAACCATAGCCAAGCTGTGTATGCTCAATCACCACTGCACTCCTGCACTCAATATCCCTGAGGGGTCAATTTATGCAAGTGGGACACCTCGGAGAGTAAGCTTTCGGAAAGTTGGAGCCACCAACACGTTTGTGTACTAAGGCCACTGTCAGACTCAGAGCCTCTTGCCAGGGCCCCCTACGGGTCTGATTACACTGCCTTGAAGAGACAGAGCTCTACAGAAGTGTTTCTAAATTTACTCTTGCTCACTTTAAAATGGGGATTTTAATCAATTAGTATTCCATACCTAATAAACTAAATTACATAGTGCTTCCTTTCAGTGTTGTAACACTGAAAGAAATCTCCCAGTGACCTAGACCATACCAAATAATGTTTCAGAAACAGAGAAGTGGTTAATTGTCTTGCTGACAGTGCAACGATGCTTCAAAACCTCTGATTTAACAAACATATTTAGATTTTGAGCCTTTATCCACTCATGAGGAGTTGAGGTTCACTTGGAGCAAAAGACAAAATGTGGAACAAAACCAAAGAAATCTGGCTCTACTTTTTTCTAATTTGAGACCAAGAGTCTCCTACTTCAAAATGCAGAACAAATATTTTTGGTGCCAGTTAAAGTTTTTGTATTTTTAAATCAGTGTCTATACATATATAGAAATGTCAGTATTGAATTTGTAATGTGAAATTCAACTTCAATTTTAACTGATTCCTGCAAAAAAAGGCAGGAACTAGAGGAAGTCCTCAGGGCAAATGAAAACATTTCACTTTGAGCACAAGTCCATCAACCTTTAAAACACAAGAAAACCAGGGATGATGATGTGTTTTTTGTCATAAACTGTTATTCTCTATCTAATATTTTTTACTGTCCAAAGTCTGCAAGGACCAGACAACGAGTGGTCAACACTTACCATATATATAAGGTTAGCTAAAATACACTGGACTTCATCAATATCAACATCATCTACTTGCATGAACTTCAGAGCAATCAGAAAAGCATCTAGAGATAACTGATGGGTTTTGAGTAGTAAATATCTGAAAGAAACAATAGGAAAAAAGTGTTATTGAGAAATAATCACTTAAAAATTCTGTTTGTTAGAAAAATGGCTTTTCTACAGAAAATTCACCTTAACAGGAAGTCAGCTCTCTGAAAGAGAACTAAGGAGCAAATACACTTCTGCTTCAGTCCCCACTGAAACTCTATTAAATCTGCTTTTGCAAAAATGTAGGTTTTGCAATGCTTACACTTTCTTAAAGAGATTTCTATATGTGATGATTTTCAGCTTCTCAAGGATAAGAAAGATTCCACATCGAATAAAGAAGGTTTCATGCTTTGTCAGAGCATCATTCAGTAGGAGAAGATTTCCTTCACTGCAAGGATAAAGAAATGAAAAAATCAGGTCTCACCCCAATAAGAAAAGAAATTACCTGACATGGTAGTAATACACCTCCCCTGCTTTCCTCAATTATCCCAGGGAAATACTTTTTACTTAATACTTTTTGAACACAAAGCAACAAAACAAGCATCATACCTCACAGACTTTGTTACTACAGCAAACTGCATAAGGTCATACTTTTTTAAGAGCTGAACTGTTGGCATATGACCCTGAAAAACAAATGGTATCCAAGTTTTCCAGGGTAAAGTCAAGTGCATTTTAAATAGTATCTAGCAAGCTATTAAAAAAAATTGTTAAGAGAAAAAGAGGAATGTTTAACCACTTTTTTTTTTTTTGCTACAGAATAAGAAATGAATAGAAGTATTTGAAAGACAACACCCTTGTCCCTCTCAAACACCTCACAGCACAACTCACAATAACTAGTGATTTATCATGATTTAGGGAGTATTAATACTTAATGTTAGGGAACAGCTATCAAACTTGTAGAATCAAGATCCTGTTACATGAGGGCTTGGCAGATTCAAATTTTATGTCATGGCTGTATGATCTCATCTGCAAACAGGGGAACTGTGGGAATTCCGAGCATTCCAAGGGAACACAAGCAGTGTTTCAGCCCTGTCAAGTGCTATCTCAGTCTGCAATAGATTTTTCCTTCTCTATGCCTCTGTACAGAAATAAAAATGTTGTCTCAAAAAACAACTACCACCACCATACCCTCCACTCACCTCCAAAAATAAAGAGAGAGAAAGGTTAAATTAGAAGAAACAAAATTCATTCTTATTGCTAGATCAGGTAAGACTGAACCATCTACAGAACCAAAAAGAAACATTTTTTTTTATCCCCTGCACAGAAAAGATCAGAATGCACATTGACTTGGTCAGACTTTAAATTTAGTTACATCATGCCACACTGTTGCTAACTCCTTTCCTGGATCAAGGATTAGCTGAGAGCAGAACTGAGCTGCAGGTTTACTGAGAGCTACTAGGAACAAGAAACAACATACAAGCTATTTGAGTACAGTTTGAAGTTAGTGTTAATGTTTGGGCTCTGATTTTAAAAATGCAACTGTAAAAACAATGAGCTTTATCTAATTTCTTTAGTGCCTCTTGTACACTAGAACTGCTCCAGAAAAGCCACAGTAATTCTAGGCACTAACAGACCCATCAGTTTAAGGCACCCAGTCAGGACTGGGACAAAGTTTTTAGGAAGACTGTTAGTAAGTTTTCCTTTATTAACCCTACCACTGATTGATCTGAAAACAACCACTAAGAAAGTTAACAAATTAAAAAAGGAAGACAGAGGGCAGTTACCACACCCACTACACTTCCCCTTGACACAGCAAGGGATTGGAAAGGGAGCACTGAATGAAAAAGGCAGGGAGGTCACAAACAGGTCAGGGGGAAGGTGGAAAATGGCAACTCAACAGAGGCAGGTCATAACAACATTCTCCGTGGGTAACTTTGGTAACAGGGCCAGAACAGGAAACTCTAAAATCTAGTTCCTATCCCCTCAGTCACAATGAATTAATACTCAGCATAATCCACTAATTCAGGGATACACAAACATTAGTACAGCACATGGGAAAGGACAGGAACAAGAAACAGATGTGCTTAATTCTTTTAACAGAATTTTGAAATGATCAAACAGTAACAAGTCTTCACTGATTTTTCAAAACCAAAATGCTCTGCCTCATGACCCTTCGGACATGTCTCAGATGGGAATATGAACAAGGTACAAGTAGAAAACCCAAAGACAGGCTGTAGCTGCAGCAAACCCCTCTCAACAACCCTCAGCCATCTGTTTGCACATGCTTCTTCCTTCCACCAGGTGAAAGAAGCAGATAAATTTGTTCTAGTGAATACACACCCCCCCGGCTTTTGTGAGCAGTTGATCAATATAGAGGCACTCTGCTACAAGACAGAAGTTACCCTGTTGAGTGCTTCTCCATAGTATTCAAAAATGCCTTTATTACAGAAGTAACATGAGGTTGCACCCTTAGGAGGGGTGGGAGAAAGGTAGGGGGAAAGGAAGGCCGGGTTGGTTTTGTTTGGGGGTGGGTTTTTTTGTTTGGCTGTGTCTTTGCCCTCTTTCTCCTTTCCTGTGTTGTTATAAATAACAACTCAACACTTTTTGCCCTCACACAACAAGGTGTGCATATACTGGCTTTTACAGGTGTAAAACAGCCTCCAAATTCCAGTAACAGAAAACCAAGAAAATACTGAGCATCAGTTTTACTACCCGCACATGTACCCCCTTTCCCTTATTTAGGAAAGTAATATCTACTCACCAACAACATTTTTACTGGCAGCAGGTAGATCAAAATCATTCTTTTGTTCTTCTGGCTTGATCGGTGACAGTGCTCAAAGGCAAATGACAGGTACTCTTCGGCTGCAAACATGAGTAACATGAATCAATAACAAAAATGGAATAAAGCTGTAACCCAAATTCTGTACACAATGTCCATCTCTAGCTTGAACACGTGACATTTGAAATTGTATAAAGAAGAATCGTACCTATCAAAATACATTGGGAAAAATTGGAGATTCACAAAATACAAATACAAAGTATTACCAGAAAAATAAGTTCTCCTTCAGAAAGTCAAAGGAAACTTGTCAAGGTCTAGTTCTCAGATATTACAGTTACAAGGAATATTGGAATTTTCAGCTCATTTCAGTATTATTGTGCTCCTATTACAGAAGCAGAGAATCTCAAGAAGTGCTGATGATACACTCTATTTTCTAAATTCAGATTAGGTTCTTCAAGGGATAAAAGCTGAATGCAATGCACACATCTCCTGAGCTGCAGAAACGTGCCAGTGAGACCACACAGCATAACCGCATGAAAACTGCTCAGCAGCTTCCACTGATTAGAGAAAAAACAAGCCTGACAGGGAGAACACACTGTTAGGAGTAACAGAACCAGCTCCAGAATAGATGTTGGTCAGGGGCTACAGTTAGTGATGAAGCTGTACACCCTAGCCCTAGAAGCATTTCTGTTAGTGAAATCTATTAGGAATCTAGAAAATGCAGTTTCTACATCTTCCAAAATCAATGCATCAAGAAACTAATTCTACATTACAGTTTGCTGAAGATTTCCTATGTGGCACACAGCAACTTCAAGAGTTCAAGGCTCCTCTGTGAAACTTTTACAAACCTATTCTTTTGGATGCTCATACATTCTGTAATGCACACAAAAAATGTGTAAGACTGCAGGGAAATTCACTGACAAATATTTTAAAACTGGGCATATACTACAATTAGAAGTGTCATGTAATCTCATCTCTGTTCTGAGTCAGCCTGTGGGCCTTGCACCTTTCAGCATGACTTTTCCTTTGATCAATGCAAATACAACTGCACCTTCTACTCGCATTTTGAGTCACTCACACACACACAACTTCAGCCAGAGCTCACGCCAAGCAGCAAGACTTTAAAAGTGTCTTACTGGCACACCATACCTTGCTTAAAGTCACTGTCAAACATAGCCTTGCGTCCAACATAGTATTTGTATGTAACTCGCTGTGCCATACTATACTCATCCTTTAGATTTGAGCTGTCAATTGCTCTAATTAAGGGCTTACAGAGATGGAGCTTGTTGATCTGTTAAAAAAAAAAAAATTTAATCAGAGCGTAGGTAAGACAGTATCATATAAAAACAGGATGGGTTTGACTTAGAATATGAAATACACAACGCAGTTTACCAGATTTGAACCCTACCTTAAAATAAATTTTAAACAGCTGATTCACGAGAAACAACATGCCCCACTTTTTTGAGTCTTCAATGCCTGCTCGACTGTCAGAAGAAAAAAGAAAAAACCTGTTAGTACTGAGCATTGTAAGAAAATAATGACTTTGTCCTTAGAGTAAATTCACTCCATAGCATTTTTAGGGTAAACATAGGCATAGCTCTGCTATGTATTTTCTCAACATAATGAAAAGATGTCATGCAAAATATTATTCATCTGCATCAGGGTCCTCACTCCAGCCTGCAGATAACACATACACAAGCACAGCGGTGGCTTGTAATAATCAAGGTGAATGAAAGACTGGGGAAAAAAAAGCATTTTTTCCACTTCAGAATTGTTAAAATTGCTAACACTGGAAACCAGAGTCACCTCTTTTCAATCTAATTCTAATGGAGCAAATTTCACAAGTAACAGGGCAAAGAAGCATTAATCATCTTTCCTGAGAAACAGACATAATATGCCCCTTCCAACAACACTGGCCAGGACTGCTAAACCTGAAGTGAGGGTTCTCCCTCTGTAGTTAATAGTCAAGAGAGAACAGACTATAAATGAGAAGAAACAAGCCTCAGAATGTTCATTCTAAGACCAATATATGATCTCAGTAAGTGGGAAAATCTAAAGTAAAGTTCACTAAATTCTTAACAATTCAATAGTGCAGTTTCAGTAGAGGATCTTTCACTTACGTGTCACTGGCACAGACTCGAAAGCAGCTCATCAGCAGTTCTGCTGCTTTTTCCAACATGTCACCAACTTTGCTTTTCCCTTTCTTCACAAGCTGTTGATCTGCCTAGCATTACACAGTAAGAAACAATATGTAATTTTTCATCATGGTTCACTGGGCTGCAAACAGTTTCGTTCTTTAATATGGCATTTTATAAAGTATTATAGCAATAAATCTCTCCTGCCGCTATCTCCCAAAGCCAGAAGGCAGTCAAGCTCACAAAATAAAAGAAAACACTCAGAGAGGTTCCTGGACATGTACCAAGCCCTATGTACAGGAGAGTCCTTTGGAAATTCCACTGATCACTGTTACCTTTAGTATCACTCAGCTTAATGCAAGTTACAGAAACCTAAATTCAGGTTCAATATCTGAATTGGACCATTAACACTTCAATTCAAGTTTACAAAGACCAAGAGTCTGGAAAAAGTTATGGAGTTTGAGTTTTAAAATTTATAATTCAATTTCTCTCCACAGCCACAAAGACTAGATTTTATTTCTAAATCATATTCAACAGTTTCCAGTAGTAACACACACTACTGGGACCTGATACTTCCAGAAAAAAGACAAAACATATGTTACAGCAGCAAGAGAAAAAAAAAATTCAGTTGTAAACACATGGGAAAGATGCATGCACTGACTAACGCAGAACTTCAACAGAAAAAACATAGCAAACAGATATTTATTGTGCACTTTCTAAAAAGTTTTATTATAGTGTTTGCATTCTCATTAGCTGAAACATAAAGAAAAGAAATGGATATGTATCCTTTGCTGCAAAAGTCTTCTCTGCACTCAAATCCTTTGAATACACTAAGGTTAGAAGACAGAGTTCAAACACTTCCAGCATGACCGATTCCATATCTCCCTTTCTAATGCATCTCAGAGATATGGATTTCTCTCATTCAGACTGAGAACTGAGACTTGTTGCAGAGCAGTCACACACACAAAAAATATTCCCTGTGTGGTTTTGTGGATAAGTGGGCATAAGAGAATGCTGAGGGGATGAACACTGAAAATACTGGATAGTCTCAAACTCTTAACTTGAACTCTAGCTTCACTTGTTCAGGTAAAGTGACTTGGAGTGAGATCACAACTCTGCCACTTACCTTGGCCTAGCAGTTCTCAATAGATCCCTATACAAGCTACTTCAATTTACCAGCCTGAGAAAAATAATGTAAGTTTGGGGATTATTTGCATGTAAGCAGCTGTATGGGCCCACCAAGGCCTCCAAAGAGCATCAAAAGTGGTGCACACGGCTGAAAAAATGGAGCAGAAACTTCCCTCTTCAGATGTGGTGAACGTTAGATCAGCTTTGTTGACTGTGATACCTCCACACCTTTTATAAAGATTTCCATCAAATCCCAGGGATAACACAGAAATAATGACTTACACCATGTGCTATTCAATAGAGAAAATACTTATCCCTTCATAAGTTCTAAGCAACTGCTGGGAGTTGCATTCAGGTTCTCAGAACCCCTCTAGTTCCATCTGCAAATGGGAGGTGGACAGACCAAGCAACCTTATTTTTCAATAGGACTTGATGTACTTAAGTGTGTGAACAAAATCTTAAACAATCCTAAAGAGAACTGAGAAAAATTAGGCTGTGTAATAAAGTCTAAAAATATTTCTATTGTGGAAATACCAAACAGATAAAAGTAATGAGATTGTTAATAAGATCTACTTACATTATTAGCAAAAATTCGAAGATCAAGGGCTACAGAATACATAATAGGTAAGGCCCTGCAAAAGAAAATCATAGCATACTTAGTAGGTGCAAATCAAGGAATAAGTAAGACATAAGAAACTAGCAATTTATCTTTTTTTTTTTTTTTTTGCTAGTTGGTCATAAAGTTAGAAAAGTATATGTTAATCTTTAAATAAAGAAGGATGCACTTCTTGAAAGTTCTTCAGGTTCTCAGCATTTCAGAAATCCTACACTACAATAATTATTTCCAAAGCCTTTTTTACTGTAGCTTTAATACCACTTCTCTTTGAACAAATCCTTTATGTGTTTACATACAGACCATTCTACGTAATTAAGCTTCGATGTTCAGTTTTCACACTTTTGGACATAAAAACCTCAAAAAGGCAACAAAGCCAATTAGGCTTGATTTTAGCATTACTCGGGATAAATAAAAACTATACGTATAATTTTAGTTTGACTACTATGGTATTATACTAGGAAAAGATGAGTCTAGCTTCTAGTAGCTTTCTATGATGTACTCACCAGTTCTCTTCTTTATGTGCCTGAAATGCTCGCAGGAAAGATGTATTGTATTTAGGAAAACTTAAAATGAAATTAAGCACAGAGCTGAGAAACACCTGCTCAATCATACCATATATGACTTCATGAAAGACTAGAAAACAAAAACCCATCGAGTAGTTGAGGAGTTGAGTTGCAGTATGAAAGAACGTGAGCACAGCCATGCACTCCTTTGAGTGGCAGCAGCAGTAACAAACACTGGTCAGAGATAAGATTGATGACGCTTCTTTATCATTATCTTCCCCTCTAGCCAAGTACAGGCTGCAAGGTATTATAACAACTTGAAACTCTCCTATATTCTGGGAGAAATTAATTTTCTATTTTAGACCCCAGTGACAAATTCCTTCTTAGTCCTACAGAAAGCTGGAAGACAAGTGTATCTGGATTTCCTTGCTTAGAAACCTAAATAGCTGAAGTGTATTTGGAAGCAGACCACATTCTATTAGATTTTAAAAACAACAAAGAAAACTTAATCTACCAGAAGTTAATCTGAAAACAGTATACAAAATTTATGGAAAAGGATATTGGACAATAACTGTTTGGCATTTGTATGCTTCTATGAAGTCATGGTTTGCAACAGCATAAGTACACCTGTCAAAGAAAAGGTGCATTAGTGCATCAGAAAATACACATAAACCAAATCTTTATTTTTGTGTCCTACCAGGCATGAAGTTTTACTGTTTATTTATGGCACAGAGAAGTATGATTAGAAACGATCCTAAAAAACTAGCATAAGTATTTTAATAGAGCACTAAGCTTGAGAATTGTAGAAAACAGATCCTAGAGATGAACAGGTATTTGCTTTAGTAAGCCGCTGCTTATTGAAATGGTCACCAAGATTAAATTTAAAAAATCCATGATTGTTGAAAGAGACTAGATGCAGACAATTGTTAAATAAAAGCCTCACAGCATTACTTAATATCTAAGCTCTCTTAAGACTACTTTTATGACTAAAATTCCCTTTAAAAATATTTAATTCCCTTATTTCACTCTAAATTCTTGCGTACCTAGTAGGCAGAGCAAAGGAAACAGCAAGCACTGACACCAAAGCTGTGCCAATGGCCGTACACAGATGATGGCCAGGTACATAGAACAAACTTCATTTGAAGAGGAAAAAGGAAGTCTTTATTTCTTGCAACTCTTGCATTACTTATAAGAGTAATAAATGCCAAGTTTCCAGGTGTAAGCCCTTTAAAACACATAAGTAAACTTAAGGATATTTGTCCCTATCCCTGCTGTACACCTCACAACTGACTTTACATTCGAGGCCCATCTTTACCTTAAGTGCGCTGCAAACATTTCATCATATGGTTGTTCCAAAACTTGCTGACATTTCTCCTCTGGAGATGGAAGCTAAGTATAGAATAAATCAATAAGACATTAAAGGAAAATCCAATGCACCAGGAACAGAATGTCATATAGATATTTTGTCATGGCAACTTTGACAGATTTGCTAGAGTTGGAAGGGACCTCTGGAGATCATCTAGTATGCATCTACCAGAACTTTAAATTACATTAACGATCACATCCAGAGCAATGAATTGCTAGTGTGCATTCTGTCTCCGGAACCTGAAAAGAGCCAGCCTCAAATAAAAGCATCTGAAATGCACAAGCACCAGGCCCTTACTATCCACTGCTTTTTTCTCTATAGTCCCTTCCACTGTGCCATGCTACTAACTAATGCAGACCTGGTCAGAAAGGATATTCAAAACTGTATTTATCCAGAAAACAATTCAAAGTGGAACACAAAGAGTCAACCAGAAAACAAAAATTATATATAGTTTCCTTGAAAGAAGAAAAGGAAAGCAAATCTACAAGGTTTCACCTGCTGCAGCCTGTGAAAGAGATTTCTGAGGTTTCTCTCCAATGGAAAGGAACCCACATATAGAGCTAGGAAAACTGAAAGCAAAACAAAAGGTCAAAAAACAGATCATCACCTGTAACCTTGGGTTTGCAACATGTGGATGTTTAAATGATGCTAATTCTGCACAAAATGCTCCATCTCTGCTGTCAATGGCTTCTTGTACCTATCAAAGTAAGGTACAAGTAATGTAAGTAAACAGTCACATTACAGAATAAAATCCAGCAACAGGCACACAATGTATTTACACAACTACAGAAGCCACCATCTAGTTACCGCTGTTCATACATATTAATATCAAACCAAATGTGAGTTTTTAAAGGTTTAAAACCGAATAAATAATTTTGTATTTGCAATACACCTGTTTTTCAAAAAGGTCTCAGGAAGAAACAGAACACTACTTTGTTTTTTTCCCCATTTGCAAGATACAAGTATATGTATGTACATGGGTTTAGCATTGTAAAACAGCAGTTGAGAGCCAGATTTGGTTAAGCTTTTTTAAATTCCAGTTGGACTTATGGGTATCAAACAGGTATGTGAAGGCACAATCTTTGAGTAATGCTTTAAAATGAAGACAGCTAGATCTAACATGTAGATATCATTCCAAAGGCAATGTCTGATATTAGACTGATATTCAATCTATACAGAACGCTTTCGAAACCTGCTAAGACTGTAAACGTTATATTCTCTGGAAGAATGGTTTAATTCTGCTTCCTGCTAAAGATAACTCCTTGTAAAAAATAGTCTGCCTGGACAGGCAATTGTGACATCAAAGTGGAAATTTCTTCAGTTATGGAAGTAGTTTTAGGTATTACTTCTTAAGAGTTCCATTCCCACTGCTTGTGCATTATTTCTCATATTTTTGTGTCCCAGTATGAAAAAAAGATCTTTCTGATGTATGGAAAGCTCATACCAAATGGGAAAAAAACCCCATAAATGAAAATAGCAACAAAAGAGGGCATATCAACTGCTTAAACTCTTCCAGGAATTTGTGTTTAGTTTTTATTTCAGGAAAAGGGAGATCATCTATGTTTGCTAGATAGTTTTTCATATGAAATGTTCAATGGACTGTTGACCAAACAAGATGCAGACTTTTCAGAATAGACTGGTGTCCTGAGAGATCTCAGATGCTCCATTTTTGGAGACTAAAACCCTAACAATTACTTTCTTTTTGTGCCTTAACTGGCTTAACTGATGCCAGATGGAGTAAGATGGTAACAGTGATGAGAATACGACGGTCCAGCAAGAATCACCCAGAGTGGACACACTAAAAGCTTGTCACTTACAGTCCCGTCCAGCTGCTACCCCTGTGACTCTGCTCCTGCCTCTCCATCCTCCACGTCACACACTCGCTGCGTCCTCACTTTTGGACATCTTAGATCCCTGTATTTCTCGAATCCCTGAGCTGCACTTGCTCGTGGACACACACACAACCCTCCGTGGCGGTTCTTACAGACAAGTTGCCTCAGAAAGCACCACACTTTTCAGGCATTCCAGGCGTACATCCCTGGCACTCAGACGATGTGCGCATCACACGCAATGAAGAAATATATTTCTTTACCACATCGCTCATTCTACGTTGATTTATTTCTATAGCAAAGAAAAACACACCGCATACTCAAACAGCGCCCACAGATTAAAAAAAAAAAAAAGTAAAAAATCTTGCTTACTTGCTGCAAGTACTGATTTATGGTGATGTGCGCCATTAAAGGATAAGGAGCTGAAGCGGGAGCCCCACACCTGCACCACCGTGTGAGGCCCGGAACTCCCGGCACTCCCGCCGCGTTTCCGGATCCCGGCGCGTCCGAGGGCGGCGGGAACGGCCCCGACGGTCACGTGACACCTCCCCGCCGCCTCGCCTCTGCCCCGCCCACCGCTGGTTTGGGGGCGTGGCTTCACCGGGGCAGCCAATGGGGGAAAGCCATGGGCGGGGCAGAGGGCGCGCGTCAGCGGTAAACCGCATGCGCTGGGGCGCTATGTGCGGTCGTGGGTTGTTTTTGTTGGTGTGGCCTGTGGTGCTTCTTACACTCTCGGCTTGAGGAGGCGGGAGGTGCTCTCCATGTGACAGGACCGCAGTGGCGGGACACTCCATTAACTTCCCCCGGGAGAGCGCTGGAGGCCCACTTCTCCCCCTCCTCGCTCGCTGCGCTCTGGGTAGCTGCGCTACCTGCGGGGAATGCTGGAGAGGGGTCGCGGTGAACTTGGGTGGAAAAAGTTGAATCGAGCATTAAACTCCCGAAGAGGCTGACTCCTAAAGGCACTAACGTCAGGGGGATGTGTGAGACGAGGACACGCTCCATGCTTGTGCGGGCTGGGCTCGGTTGGATTCGGGGGGTGCCTGTGAGCAGAGCGCGGGCGGCCTCTCGGGCTGGTGGCTTTTCTGAGCAGGAAGCCTGGCTGCTCCCTGGCTTTCGTTCCGGCCGCCCTCTGGCGGGTACCAGCAAAGAGCCAGGGGAAGCGGGGGACACCGAGGGGCTGCTGCCCCCCGCGGGAGGCTGCCCCGGCCCGGGAGCCATCTTGTGAGCGGGGCTGGCACTGCCCGAGAGCCGCGGGCCGCCCGAACCCGGGAACGCGCTCGGACTCGGGCCCGCACCCGGGGCGGCCGCCGGGGGAGGCAGAGGCGGCCGGCCGGCTCTTGGTGCCTCCCGTCCCGGCGGCACTTGGCAGCCGCCCGCGGGCAGTGGGGGAGGGCGGCTGGGT
>VZTX01017808.1:210214-229895 GCA_013400915.1 Pardalotus punctatus | reverse complement strand
TTAGCAGACACATGTCTTCAAACTGAGACAGGTATGGAATGAGGGGATATAAGAGAAGTTTAAATTTTATTTTACACATACCAAGGAATTAAGTACAAGATTTATTAAATCAAAATATGTGATCATCCAAGCAACACATACATCTTCCATATAGCATTTTGAAAGATTTTTGCATGTTAATTGTGTGAATTACCAACCAGCTGCGAATAATACTCTGCTATTTGTTAAAGGAGAGACAATAAAGTTCTTCTAGACAGGAAAGAATCTACATTGTCAACAGATGACCTGAAAGTTCAGCTCATTGAAAAGGCAAATATTTTGACCAGGAGAATAATTCTTCCTGTGGAGCAGTATGAGTTGCCATGCTAAAGCTGTACAGCTGTTTTAAAGCATGTCACAGCTATTGAGCTTAGTCTTCAACTTAGTTCATAAACTGTGTAAAAAAGACTAAGTAGGTCTTTCTTTTAGATGAATGTAGAGGTGAATATGTCGGAATCCCCTTGTTTTTCAGTTTTTGTTTATTTTGTGCAATTTCTGCATTGGTTTTAACAGTTCAGATGTAGATTTTTGTGACTTCTTGTCACTATCTGACACATTATGTTTTGCTAAACTCCAGAAGCACCATCACACTGGAGTAACGGTGGGCAAAATATAGGGAGTTTCGTGTGAAATTAAGGTTATTATGATCAAGGGGGAAACAAGTGAAGGCTCTGTATAAAATCATATATAATACTTCCAAATGACACAGATACAGTTTTTCAAAAGTTTATTCTTGAAGACTTCTGTGGTTTAAAAGGTTTTATTCCAGTTTTGTTTTGTGGCAGTTGTAGAATGTGAGTTCAGTATGTAACTTTTGAGCTTGCCTGGACTCTTTCGGGTGCTTGACTTGAGCATCTAAAATCTTTATCAGAAAATCTTCGATTTCTTGAATTCTGTGTTTTTCTAGTTTAAATGGTGATTTTTTTTTTTTTTTGTGCTAAAGGTCTCTGAATTACTTCAGTGCTTTCCAACAGTAGAATTGTTGCCTGAATTGTCTGCAAATTAAAGTTCTTCACAAGATATGTTATTGATATCTTACTGAAAAATATTTGTAGGAATGAAATGCTGTTTTCAAGACCTACACATACCATAGATGTAAAATATCTTGTTTTTCAAAGACATTAGACTGGAAAATGATACAACAAGTAAAATATATTTTAACTTCCAAAATGGGCATCACTGACAGGCTTATGTATCTGTCTAGGTAGTTCTTTGTGGCAATCTCTGAATGTTATTTTGTGATGTGACTCTTGAGATTGTGTATCTAGATTCTGTATGATTTCTCTGGGACATGCTTTAGATTTTATGCTCACTCTGTGTATGTACATGAGTGTGTACTGCATCCTTTGGGAGGAAAACAAGCATCTTACCTCTTTTATTATCATTCCTTGCAACATGGAAAACATGCACAAAAACGTGACCCAAAGAGGAGAAACAACTGTGAATTACACAGTGCAAAGCCCTATGAATTTTGTTTCTTTTCACTTTTGCAGTTAGTGAGTTTACTTACTGTATCTATCTAGATGATGAATTTGGGTCAGGCCTACTCTTTTCCTTCTTCTTTACACCGCTTCCCTGCTCCAGTGCTAATGTTTGTGGGACAGCAGAAGGCAGGTATGATGTACTAAATTTTGGGATAGCTTGATGATTTGGTGTCAGGCTGAGAACAGACCAGACTATTGAATATTATTACAGAACTTTGAATATTATTCATGGAAATGAACTAGAAAGTGTAACCACACACACAAATGTTCCTTATGTTAGGGCACATTTTGATAGTCCACCATAACTTTTTTAATAACTACATCAGCAAATACCATTTGACTGGCCAAGTAAAAGTGATACGGTATAAGTGAAATTGTACTGAATCTGCTCTGTAATACAGTTAATTGGCAATGCATAAGTATTGCCACAAAAAAAACAAAAAAGAAAGAAACTTCAGCTTCCGCCAAATTGAGATGATTACTCTTATTTGCCTGATAAAGACAATATAAACAAACCACATTTAGCACCGGCTCTTGTTCATATATACTTCATAAATCTGATAAAACTCAAAGACTATGCCTAAGCATTTGTTTTTCTTTATGGATTTTGTACCACATTGTAAAAATACTGTTATTTACATCACAAATTGAAACACTTCAGATTGAGGAAATGCTAGATTAATGGTTGCCTGTGTGTTCTTAATTCTCTTTGTGTTAATTTATGCACAGACTGAATCATGGGTGTTGTGGTTAGGGAAGAAAACCATTTGCAGTCATAATTGAAAGAGAACTGGAAGGTGCACAACTAATCTACCCTTTTGGATGAATTTAGTGGGAATGGGTTCTTCCCCCTTCGGTGCTCTCACAAGAGAAGCATAAACCATGAGCAAAAATGTGCCATGTTTAATTCTCCTGTTTGTCCTTATTCTCAAGGACTAGAGATTCCCACATATGTCCAAGACAATGTGTTAATATCCTGCCCTCTCCTCATCTCCTCAATTGGGTGTTTCCTCTACCAGCATGGGTAGTCAGGATTCCATGCACAGACATCTTAGAGTTGATCCAGATGAAGAGTCTCCCTTATAACCCCCATTTTTTTTTCTTTTTTTCCCTCCTGTTTTGCTTAATAAGGTTAGTTTGAGGCCAGATTTTCTCCCACCAGGAGATTCAGTTTAAATTTTGGCAACCCCATGAGTATTGCTTTAAGCAGCTGTGAAAAAGCATCCTTGGACTGTTAATCTGCTGAGTTTCAGAGGCTGTTGGCAATTTTGGAGGTGGTATAACTTCTGAATGAGACTGCCATTGTAAAGAAACTTTAAATTTTGCATTGTTCCAGAATCAGCTCCCTTATAATGAAATATCTTTAAAGTGGCATGAAAATTACATTAAAGATATTACAACATTGTAGTAGAACTACCAACATTTTTGTATTGGTTGCAAGCATCTAGAGTGAATTTGTTAATTAAAAACTTGAGTTGTATCTACTTAAAACAAAAATGCATAGCCCAAGTTCTCAATTTTGAAGTTAAAAACAAAACTTCCTAGAAATTTATTGACTTAAGACTGCCTGTTGTTTTATCACAAGAGAGCAGAGTCAAGGTTTCTCTTTACTCTTTGTTTTTCAGTAATTTTCTTAACTTGGAATGCATGAGTATCTGATGATTGTGTTGATTTTTTTACCCTTTGCATAGTGAGAAAAATTATGGAGTAGGGTAGCTACTTCTAATAAGCATTGCTATGTTTCAAACAATAGATGTTGTGATCCAGCTGTATTTGTAAGGAGCTGGGAGTTTTTTCCATACTGACAGACCTGTAGTTATAATAATGATTTTATTTTTCTTTGTCTACGTGGATTCCAGTTAGTGTGCTCGACTTCATGTTCATACAATTTTGTGGGCTCTTAACCTGCTTCCTAGAAACCACTGCCCCTTGCCTTCCCCCACTTGAACTTAAGAGTATCTGTTTTAAGAGAGTAATATATTTCCTATCCATACAACTTCTCCTGATGTCTCTCACCAGGCTTACAAAACAGAAGCAACCTGCCTACAATATATATAATTACTTCCTTCTTCAGCAGTAGTTTTGTCAATGGAAGAGCAAGTCCACCCCAGAGCATTCGTCACTGCCCTGTACCTGGGGTTAGGGCCCTCTCTGGTCTGCTGGCTGAGCTGCTCATGGGAGCTCTCCCTAATCCAATTCAGTCAAATTGAGCCATGTTAGGAAAGATTTGTTATTTAAATTACTTAAACTGATCTAGCTTATTTTGACTGACATGTTTAGGGAGTTCTTATATATGCAGCTCAGCCAGAAGATTTGAGAAGTGGTAACTGTCAGCAGGATGTGATGATAAGCTGGGGGCAATGGGTGGCAAAGAGCAGGTCTTTCCCAGCTATGCTCAAACTGGTTGATGTATACTTATCTACAGCCTGAAATTTAGGAACCTGGCTTTTCTTCATGGGGCACTCTGAAGTTTTTTTGGCCATTGAAAAGGAGAAGTCTGCCTGCGCCAGTTCCTCTCTGAGTGCTCCCATTAACCACAATTTCACCCAGAACCACCTACAGCATATTGGCCAAGAGGCTTTGATTGTCCACTTTTGAATGACTCCTGCCATCATTATTTCATAGTTGAGCTAAAGTGCAGGTCTCCCTCTGGTGCCTACTTTGTAAAAGCACAAGATTTTATAATTGGGCTGAGCAATTGAAAACCAACTGTATGAAAAGAGAAAGGTCTCTTTGTTGTCCTGGTAATAACAGTTCTGAGAGCGCTGACAGTAACATTAGACAGTAGACCAGTTTTTTTCTTGTGATACATAGTGCTAATCTGCACATACATTCAGAACTGTGTAGTCACTGTCAGCTGCAGCAGTGCTCATCCTCTATACCTTTTCTGACAGCAGAATCTTCTTTTTGGGAGGTGTGTTTGTTAGTATGTGGATATATTGGTAATGGATATCTGGATGTATATGGATATAAGGAAATAAAACCAGAAAATTTTCATCAGTTTCTAACCTTTTTCACTTTCTTACCAATTCCTTTTAGCTGTTCATTTTTGCAAATTAGTTGACCATACAAACATTGATCTTTCTAATACAATCAGAATTTTTTGCTTTGATGGATTTTAATCTAATTTAAAGCTCTTACCCTACTATTGGAAAGGCTTAGACATCAGTACATTGAGAGGAGCACATCACCACACATCCCCCAAAAAATACTAAAAACTGATGTCATTATTGTGGGAGGAATTTTTCATTTACATCACCTTCCATTTCAGGGCCTCTGCCCCTTTCAGAGAACCACATTTTGCATAATCAGTCCTACCCCTGTCAGGGCTATCTATGTGTAAATTTTCCCATTCACATTCCCAAGAACACACAGCACAAATGTTTCTCAGAAATATCCTGGTTATGCCATACATCAAAAGAACTCCATGCCTTTTGGACTTGGTACCTTTTATTTGTACCTTGCTGACATGGAGGATACTTTGACAATGCCTGCTATCAGCAGGGGGTTCTCAAACAAACACAAGTGATGTGTGTGACTCAGTCCAGCAAGTTGCTATTTCCTGGTATAAACCTGCTCTAAAAACACCCCAAACAATTTTTTAGGAATACAGTTCTAGAAGAATGCTGGTTAATGTTTCAGACACAGTTTTTTCATCCTTTGTTGTGAACCAGCATATGTCTAAACCCTTCCCTGGTGTGAGAAACAAAGCAACATAAAAGAACTAGTTTGGACCGCCTAGCATGAGCAAGGTCAGGTTGATGCTTAGAAATGATAAGCTGAAGGCAGGCCCTCATCAGGTCACCTGTCTGATACGGTCTTACAGCACAGCAGTCTAATCCTGCATTTGAAGCTTGCCTGGGCGGATCTCTGGGGACAGTGTCCAGCACAACAACCTGCTTGGCTGAGGCTTCCTCCGTTCTAAAGTGGAAGGACAAGGAACCATGTGGAATAGGAGTTCAATGTGGGGAGTCCAGTCTTCTCAGGATGTTCATTGCTCTCTGTGTGGGGGACAAGCTGGTAGCCTTGGAAAGAAGCCAGGTGATCTTTTGACTTGCTTTGTGCTTTACTGCTCTTTGGAAATCTGCAGAGGATGACTATGATTAGGTTCTTTGGGGGTTTGTATAGAGGCTGAGGTGGTGTCAGCCTTTAGTCTCCCTGTATTTCTCTACTGCCTTCATGTAAAACCAGTCTTTTTCCTGACTGCTAGGCCATAGTTTTCAATATGTATTAAGTCAATACAACAACATTTATTTTTTGGGATTTTATTCCAGTGCTGCTTCCACTGTACTGGCTAATCTGTTTCTATGGCTGGATGTGAACCAGGTCCATAAATTCAGCTAAAATATAAATATTATCCTTCTCAGCAGAATTAGTTCAAAAAAAGGTCTTAAAAGGAGGGATGCAAGGATGGATGAGCAGGTAGCAGGTCACCCAGTGGGTAACACTTCTGCAAGTTGCCATTAAAGGGCTTCTGTTCATTCCCAGTAGAATGAATTCTCAGCTTGAGCATTTGGCTGTAACTGGTCCCTGTGTTGTCCTCTTGTCACACATTTTTCACAGCTTTTTGTAGAAAATAAAGTGTTGAAGAAATTCTTCCACACTTTCCTCATCTGCTTTCAAAAGGAATAAATTGGCGTCAAAATGCTTTGTAATTGTGTTGTTCTCCAAGGCAGGTCAGTGACCTCCTCTAAGAGCAAATCAAAGTACTAGATTACATCTTCACTGCTAGCACTTAGTACCTCCTTAAATTCTGCCCTTGGATTTAAACATCCTCTCAAAGAAATACTATCTGTGTCCCAGTGGTAGGAGATGTAGGTGGAGAGGTGGCAAAAGATTGCTTGGAAGGCTCTCAGTTTTTCAGTGGTATAAATAATTGTTTTGTCCTGGCAGCTCAGACAATTTTATAGAGCTTTTGAATCTTACTCCTCCATCTCCTTCCCAAGAAAACTTCATTTCTTGAAGTAATTGCCTTGTCTTTAAGAATTTGTTTGTTTACAAGCTTCCAAAGCGTCTTGGGGTCAGAGAAACCCTCTCTAGAATACTGTGTTCTCAAAATGCACTCAGTGCTGTGAAGGAATATTGCTCAAAAAACCTTCATAATAAAATAAAGAAGGCGAAAAAGACTGATGGAAGGTACCCAAATCTCTGTCAGATCACTGCCAGATTATGGGAAAGTTTGATGAAATGTAGTTATCTATCTACCTGTTTATACCTGCACCTAGATCCTTAAACTGGGAATCACAGTAAGGATTGCACTGCAAGACAAATAATGAAAACCATTCTTTTATGTTGAGAATTCAAANGGGGCGAGGAGGTGTTCAGAATACCTTGCACAACCGTAAAAATACTTCAAACTATCCAAAAGCATTTCTTGAGAAAAGGCAATACTTAAAGAGGATGATGATTACAATGCTCTCCAATTTCACTGTATAGAAATAATTCTTGTTTAGCCTGAGAGAAAAACCAAATGGTGGTGCATTTCTTTTCTCAAGATGGCCCCTTTCCTAATTTATTTTTTTCAGAATTGCTTAAATTATTTTTACACACATCTTGGGCGGCTGAGTTTTGTGTAGACTGCAGTGAAATTTGAGTGTTACTTGCAGTCTGAGCCTATCTGCTAGAGCACAATCTTCACTGGAACTTAAGTACATGTTTGATCCTTTGTGAGTACTGACTGAGTCTAGCCAGGAACGCGTGTCTCAAACCACTGCACTGTGGAGCATCAGCCAGGCAACTGCAATGCTTGCAGTGCTATAGCCCACTTCTTCATCCAGTGCTTTTCCAGCTTTTCTGTTGGGCCATTTTACTCCCACCTTCTGCTCCAAGTCACTTTCAAATCTGTTATTGCAAGTAGTGCTAAAATGTCACCTGCTTGTTTCTTTGATGACACTATCACTGTACAGTGCTTTCTACACACCACCTTCGTACCCTTTATTCCATCCTAATCCTCACCTTTTTACTTGGCTTCTTTCACAGACCCTGTTCTCTCTTCTGCTTGAATCTTTATTCTCAAACAATATTTCCTTAAACCCTTATTAAAAAACCATACCATCTATTCTTCCACCTTGAGAATAGAACACAGCAAGGGATTTGGAGTTGTCTTTAATGCTCTTTTTCAGAATGTACTCTATTGTTCCTTTCTGTTGACCCTCTTGTTCTCTTTACTCTTTTCTTTCTCTTACTGTATTTTCAATCTTTTTGGATTAACAATATAACTAAGTGCTTACCAGCAGGATTTCAAGTTGTTTGTCAGGTGCCAAGGTGAGCATTTTTTTAGATTCTCTCTGGTGTCACAGTGTGATCTGGTTCTTCTGCGTTTGATGCATTAGCGCTATTGGTAGTCAGCAAAGTATCTCTCAAACTGCATTGGTGTGATTGAACCACAACACTAAGTGTAAAACTAGGTGTTTGAAATTGAAACAATTCAGAATAAAGTAAATGCTGGTGTCTTGCTAAGTAGTAGGATGTCCATTTCTGTTTTCCAAAATAATGCAAAGCCAATCCTGCAAATTTTACTTATGTCGAAAATGCATACTCAAGCAAACCAACTATTGTTTAGACTAATTTTTTTTTCCCGAACAATTTTAAGATATATTTAAAAAAATCTTTGCCTTCTGGTGTCTGAAACATATATGCAATGTTTAGGCTAGAAGAAGTTACAGACGTGTACATGTATTTGATTTATTTCATCATAATACGTAAAAGAAGCATATGTTGATTAACTGATCTGAAAATGGTTATCTGAACAAATCCTCATATACTCTTCTTGGGGCTCCACATGTTCATTAACATACTTCCCTGTTAATTTCCTAGGTTTAAATAGCTGTTCCCAGCTGTTGTGCATTAGCAGTTCCTCACTGCTAGTCTGAAAAATTGGCTGAAACTGTTCTTTAAATTTAGAATTTGGTCTGAGTTTAATTTAGGCAATGTTTACTACTATAACTTGTTCTCTGGAGAGAGAGGCTCAGGCAGTGGAGTAATAATGTTTAACAGATATAGTAACTCTCGGGTAGCTATAAGAAAACTGAATCTGAGGAATTAAAAAGAATTATTCTTGGCATAACATCAAAATAACGATATTATGCTAAATAATAAAAAAGGTGCAGATTAATATAAAAATCTGAATATATGATTATATGATTAGGTGTATTTTAAATAAGTATTTAGCTTCATTGAAAAAGTTACTTAAAATATGATACATCCATTAAAGGCTGAACTCTCTATAACTTAATGGAAACTGCAGAAAAGTATAAAATATTTTTCTGCCATAGAACCTACATAACTGAATCAGTCATGGGCAGGTGAATTTGAGTTTTAAGTACCTAATCCATTCTTAGCAGTAGTGGCAAACCTTTTGTAGATGTACATCTTCATTCCAGCTTATTCAGCTGTCTCAGTCAATATAGTAACCTACTAAAAGCTGGGAAAACATTCTGGGTTTCAGAAAACAATGTCTTATATATTCCAGTCTAAATAAAAGAATAGGTATGAGTTCAGATATTTTACTTCCAAAATCTTGAAGCATAGATGCAAATTCAAGTTTAGCTCCCTGATACTGATAATGTTTTGTAAATGATTTATAGTAAAATAATATTAAGTAAAAGAAAAAAACCCAAGTATTTAAATGCATAATCTGTTTTTAGTTAAATAATATTAAAATAAACAATCAGAAATGTAAGTTTAATTCACTGTAGCTAAATTTTAGTTTACATCCTATTAAAAATAAAATCTAAATAAAACCCTGAGTTTCCTTAATTCTTGTAGGATCAAGAACGATGCATTTCTTGGCTGAATTAAAAAAAACAGTCAAATCTTTTCACACCTTTAACATCTCACTAATAAGTGTGAGTGATGTGTTGTCCTGTTCAGAACAACCTGCCAACTATGCTTAAAAGATGGTATTTATCATTTTGATTAAACAATACCAACCAGCAAAAGTGGGCCTTTTCTTAAAATGTAGGATGCAGCTGCTGTTAAAATGTAAGATTCAAGCAAGCGGAAAACCTTGATTGAAACCTGGGATTAAATCTGTGGTGATCTTAGATTGGTTGTGGTTTTGGATTTTTAAATGCCAGTGAATCCATTCTGCTGCTCCCATGCCTCTGAGTTTATTCATTCTTATTAAAGCACCTATCTGGTGCAACAGGGCATGGTATACCTGTAAAGAAGAACTGAAGAAACTGAATCACAAAGGATTTGTTCCCAAAATGTAATGAAACAAAATTGGATCTTGAATCTTTGGAAGCTGTAGGTATGGTTGAAGAGGCGTAAAAAGACTATTGAACTGAACCAGAGAAAGGAGCTCTCACTAAATTGATTTGATTCAGCGCTATTGTGTGTGTGTGTCCTGGGGGGTTCAAAAGAGTAGGAAAGAAGGTGGGAGCAAAATTGAGTTAAAGTAAATTTGATCAGTGGCTAGATGAAGAGAAGGATAGAGTGGGAAAAGTAAATTTAAAAAGCAAGTTGAGCAAGAGCTAGCTGAACTTTGTTCTAACCCATTTGCAGTACCTGAGTTGTACTTTATTTTCGCCTTTAAATTTGGCTTTCTATTTGGTGTGGTTTGGTTTATTTCTTATTCTCTGTCTGCAGTTGTTAAGATGTGGGTTTGGTTTTTTTTTTCTGAGAACCAACACTAAAAAAGACTTCACCCAACTCAATTCCAACTTACTTGAGAAAGCAAATGTGGAGTTAACTACCAACCAAAGTATAGGATGGGTCATGAGTCAGGAGACTCTTGGATTGAAAACGTCCTCAATTAGAGGGGGCTGGACCCGGGTGTCCAAACAAAAGGAGGTAGAGCCGAGTGGCTTCAGGTGCATTTCAATTGCAGTTTCTAATCTGAGCTGAATGGGGACTTTTTGAGGTTTTCCTTTTGACCCATCCCAAGAGCCAGTTTCCTGCCTTGTTTGAGAGCTGCTGCTGAAGAGATGAGGCACTTCGTCGAGCTGGTGAGTTTTTTATCAGTTGCGAGTATGGGGGGATAAAAAGCTCCGAAGTCCTCGTTCTGAGATCAGATGAACTCCAGTGCTACTCCTAAGGAAAGGGTCTGGGATGCCCTCGGGGTGGGAACAAGTGGGACTGTGAAATACTTTAGCTGTCAGGAAACTTCCCTTATAGGAGAGCCAGAGAAATGGTGATGTGATGCGGTGAAATGACCTTTAAGGCTTTAGCTTGATTTGCTGAATTGGTAGGAACATTGCAATACCTAAAAATGTATTTAATATTCTATGGGCTCAGTTATAAGGAGGCAGTTGATTGTGGGGAGAAAGAGAGGAAAAGAGGGAAGATAAAACCAGACTGTAAGAGATACCAGGACAGTGGGACAAAATGTTCCAAAGGTATTTGCAAAAGAACGGTTTTGATTGATCACTGAGTGGTGCCGTTTCTCAAGAGTCGTAAGAATTGTGAAATGACATCAAGGAGAAAGGAGAAATTGCAATTCCACGGAAGAGCTGTCTGCAGTGGGCGCTATATCTAATGCCTGCAAAGGATATCAAACCCAACAACAAGGTTTCTGAGCTGCACCCAGCTGTCCTTTTTAAAGACCTTTTTCTCTGTTTTGTTTTCATCTACTAGTTACCGTCAAAGTTCTTTGTTTGAAAGTAACACAGAAAAACTTTCTGATGTCTGTTAGCTGTCAGAAAACAAAAAATAATTAAAGGAAAATAACACAGTTATTCCCTGGAATTACTAGCTTTCCACTGATTAAAGTAATTAAAATGATTCTTCAGGAGCTGTAATATCCTTATAATTTATATAAGTGGTGGGGAAAAGTAATAGTGAAATTACAACTGCCTGTTTTAGTTATTGTTTATTATTTACCTGCAGCGTAACAGCTTACTAGTAAGCATCTTTAGACCTTTATTCAGTTGCATTAGACCTATATGGAGCAGCTAAAATTCATGTTATGTTGGCATAAGTTACCACTGGTGCCACTGAACGCACTTTTCCTGCACCTGGCTGCTCTTTTCTGCCCCTCTGCATGGCGAAGATTTTGAGCAATAGCGGCACAACATGATAATGGAAACAACGTTAAGTTTAACGTATTTTTTCGTTTATTGTGACATTTTAAAGATGGATCTGTTTCCCCACCTAGTTCAATTGATAGCTAAAAACCCCTGTGCTAATGTTGGGAGAATGGTCTAAAGACTACCAGCACCCACACCAAAAGGAAAGTTGTATAAAACAGCATTGTCTCAGTTATCCTGGTACTTTTAACATATTCTTATGGAAATGTTGTGGGGGTAGTGCTTTAATTCAGAAGGCAAGGCTTTTGCCTTAACAGGTCTCTGGCATTGGTATTCCAGGTATGTGATTGCCTGAATATCACTTGGTATTAGGGTATGATTGAATGCCATTAAGGGTGTTAAGTGCTGAAACTGGGTGGATCACCTCTCTTTTGGTGTCTGGGGTAATCTGGATTGTGTGGTGGTTTTCTGCTCCTAAAAGTGTTACATGTTTTCACTGTCCTCTGCTTTGCCTATTTGGCAGCTAATTGACCTTCAGCCATCAGGGTCCTCACTGAAAGTGTTTCTGTGAAGAGCTAGCTAAAAATTAAGAGTTTTCAACATGGAATTTCTGACAAACACTATTTGTTTTGGTTTGAAGGGTTTGGGGGAAGCCGTAGAGGTCAGTGAGAGCATTTTTCTTGGTGGAAGTCAGTCGAAATTAACTTCTTAACAGTAGAAATTCTCATCTGTTTTGGGAATGTTGAAGTTGAGCTGACTTTTGATCCTTCAACCTGCATTTTGCCTCTGTGGCATATCTTCAGGGTGCTGTTGTTTAGGAAGCCCAGTGTTTTATTTACCCAAAAGAACTGAGAACTTTGCCAAGTTATTTCTCCCAAAATGTGCAGAGTTTTTTCTCTTTTGTGCTTTCTAGATGGGCAGATGGGAGGCTTGCCCTCATAATGTGAGGAAATGCATCGTTTTCTGAGGAAGAACTTGTGATTCTCTGAAGAGTGGGGGCTTTATGAGATCCAAGGAGAGGCCACCATATCAACTTTTCTAGGAAAAGGAGGTTAAATCGGTTTTGAAATACATTAAGGCAGAGTGCATTAAGTTTCTTTAAGTATCATGTTGAGATGTTACAACTTGTATGAGACAAAGTGAAAAGGTGTCTTATGATTTTATTGATTGGAGAAAATAAAACTTGCAGAAGAATGGAAATTCCCCATGACAACATCGATTTAATGAAAACAGCCTCACTGATAAGGAAATATTTCATTAGAAAAATTCCTGTCAACAGTTAAATTTAATAAGTAGTTGTCTTTTTGTGACTGTCTACATTTTCCAAACTGCCTCTGTAACCCAGACTTTGAAGTGTCACTGGTCTGAATGAAACAGAAAATAAGGGCTGTACTCCAGTCCAAGCACTTTGTTAATCTGCTGGTGGCCTTAGCTTTTCCATAAAGCTTCTTTACTCTGCTGTCAGTGAAGTGTTAATGCTTATCTTTATACTTCTTAAAAATGCGAAATAGCTTTTGATATCAGAGATGCTCTACTGGACTAGGCCAAAAATCCACCTAGGTAATGATGACGGGATAAAGAATAGTAAGACAGCACAGAGTGACTCTTCCTTTGGCATACCCTTCTTGTCACTGGGAAACAGTAATTTAAGAGCTTCGTGATCTATGGTTTGCACTTGTTATTTAGTAATCTGTAATGGATCTGTAGATCCTGAATTTGTCTAGTTGCTTCACTACCCAGTGAGGTAATAAATTCTGCAACTTGGCTATGTTTTTAATACTTCTTTTTCCCCACTAAGTATTGCCTGCTTTTTATTGTTGTTATGGGAAGTATAGGAAACATTTCCTATTCCTTTTCTTATTCATCATATCATATACCTCTTAACTGAAGATTGATTTTCCTTCTTTGAAAACAGATAGTTCTTGCTACTTGAGATCATCTGTTCTCAAAAAAAGATAGGAAGACAACTGCACATGCAGTGTGGGTGGTATTTGAGTTTATACTATGCAGTTCTTGAGAAATTGAGGCAAACTTCAAAAATTTCTTTAGTTATGTTTTGGGGTTTTCCAGGTTGGAAAAAGGTATGATCACCAGAGTTCAGCATTTTCATATTTGTAATGAGTTGTTTAAACAAGAAGACCCCTGTGGCAGGTGGAAAGTACAAAAAATGATAGTGTTTTAGGTTTATTTGAGGGGAAGATGGTGTGACCTAAAACAAGTTTGGACAAAGCATAAGTGAAAAGGACACTCAGAAGGCCAGTGGTCCTCATGAAGATCTGTTTAGAGGCTTTGAGATCTCGAGCTGGTTTCAGCAGAGGATTCACCTTTACACATTGGGTAGTCTAGCTCATCTTGCCAATCCTTGCAAGTGTCAGAAGTTTCAAAAAGAAGCCCCTCAGAGTACCCTCTGTTCTAGGAAGCTAGACTGTAAAGTTGTCTGTCCAGTCCCACCCTTATAAAACACAGGCATTTCCACCCCATAGACATGTAAATTTTAAATACCATCAGCAGAACCTTAATTTCATCTGTCAGTTTAGTAAAGTCTTGAAGGTTTTCACTCTAATTCTGGGTGTTACCACTTTTATTCTTCAGAACTAGCTCCAAACTCTTTGATAGAGAGAATCATAGCACTTTAATGTAGAAGGCTGTGAAGATGTAAGAGAACCAGCGTGACTTACACAGCAGTGATTTTGGGTGTAAGGAGGCAGATTGAAACAGTAGCCTTATGGCTGGTGGCAGAAGAAAGCTGAGACTGCTTCTAATGCACGCCTTACTCAGCAAAAGGGCTGTTTTCTTTCATAATGTTAAGCTTAAACAAAAGGCAAAATAAATGTGCTTTAGCAGTCATTGGTCTGCAACAGTGTATCTTTTTCATATCCTGTCATAGACTAGTAGGTGGGAAGAAAGGCCGCTCATTATAAGCTCAGGTGCTGGTAGCAGGATGTCTCTAAGTATGTGCACACCAATGCATACAGAATCCTTTAGAAGAAATAAACCATTTTCCCCCAGATTTATTTTCCAAAGTGACACTGGGTATTTGTGTATAGTGGAAACTGAAATGAAATTTCACATCTATCAGTAAGATTATTCTTTGGAATTACAGAGTTGTTGTCTGTTTCACTTCCCTTTTTCCTCCCTTCCATGAGATGTCACAGACTTATGGAACTGCCAGAAGAATAATTTCTTTCAGAAACTGGCATTTGAATATCTAGATGTAAAATTTTTTTTAAAGTTTTACTTACATGCTTTCCTAGTTTGGAAGCAGTCATGCATTGTTTTTCTTTGTGCAACAGAACTCTGAATGAGGATTCCAGTCTGGCCCTTGAATAATTATTTCTAAATATGAGATGGCAAGTTAAAATGACATTGTGTCTGTAGACCAGCTTGTGCCTTCTTGTGTGTTTGGCAAAAACCAATGTAAGTTTCTTGCAAATTTCTGTATCTTTGTTTTCTGGATTGGAATGGTTTTAGTTTTACTTATTCTCTGCTTTAGTTGTTAGAAAGCAAGGCTGCTTTAAACATGCAGTCAAAGTAAGGAATACTTAGAAAAAGAAATAAAGTCCTAATCCTTTGTTTTGGCACCACATTGTACTTAATTACTGTGAAAAGATTCATATCATAAAACGAACAATTAAAGACTTTGGGTAGAAAAGCTTTTGAAGGTGACTGACTTCAAAACTGTGATATCCTCATGTAATTGAAGATGGTTTAAAAACTAAAAGAGTAAAAGACACATATGCAGGCAAGAAATTGGAAGGCTTTAATTCATGCACTTCCTGGTATTTTTAAAATGTAATTAATTAGTCTTTAAGAATTCTTGATTATTATTTAATTATATTTGATACTTATATACAATTTGTAATTATTTTCATGCATATAAACTTAGTATTCAGTCTTTAAAGCAGTCCCCAAAAATAATGCATTCCTTCCTCACCTCTGGGTTTTTTTTCAGATTAAGGCACTTGGAGTTAAATTTCCTTTGTGCTCATGACAAAGCGATAGAAACCACGCTGCTATGGAACTACAGCAGTTTTCACCATAATCTTGTATCTTTATTATTAAAAAAAACTTAGCACTGCTGTATCTCCACTTCCTTTTTTCTCTGCTCTGTCTCACTTGCATCATGTAAGGGGATGATTACACAATAATCTAGCTGAAAGCCAAAACAATTTGGATGTATTTAAGTTTAGGGAGATCCATTCACCAGTTTAATTTGTAACATAGCTACTTTTTGGAAGGAAGGAAGGAATCAGCTATGTTCTTCACAGTAACAGAGCCAAGTTATTCCAGATTCAACAGAATTTGAAACAAAGATGTTGGTTATCATGAATTATAATTATGAAAACTAGGAAGATGGGTTTCTTTAAGACCTCATCTGTTGATGGGAAAAAACCCTAAATAAATCTTACATTCCCCCAGAAATTATATTCATGCACCACTGCCATGTCTTAAAAGAAAGAAAAATTAAGAGAAAAACACTTTTAAAAGAAAAAAGTTGGAAGAGTTATTAAAGGATATTTAACTTTACCTAATGTACTTAACTGTTTTATTTCTGTTAAAAAAATATATTTCCCATTGATGGCATGACTAATCTCACTCAATATTACAAAAAGGATAGCTTTAAAATAAAAAACAGTGGTATATAGAATGGTTTTTGTTCAAAGGAACCTTAAAAAGGATCCTTCTTGCCTTCCCTCCTGCCTCCCTCCCTCCCTCCCTCCCTTCCTCTCTTTAGACCAGGTTGCTCAAAGCCCTATCCAGCCTGGTCTTAAACACTTTCAGGGGTGGGACATCCACTTCTGATGAAGAGTCCCACTCTGGCTTCCCTGCAGGGGTTCTTCAGATACTGAAATGCTGCTATGAGGTCACCATGCAACTTTCTTTTCTCCAGGCTGAACTCTCCTCAATCAAGATTTTAAAGAATCTAGAGTGGAAGCCATATGTAGAGAGGCTGAGGCCTCTTGGTCTTTTCAGCCTGGAGGAGACTGAGGGGAGTTCTCATGGCAGTCTACAGCTTCCTCACAAGGGGAGCAGAGAGGCAGACACTGATCTCATCTCTGTGGTGACCAGTGACAGGACCTGAGGGAATGGCCTGGAGTTTTTTCAGGGGAGATTTAGTTTGGGTATTACAAAAAGTTCTTCCCCCAGAGGGTGGTTGGGCACTGAACAGCTCCCCAGCTGTCAGGCTGGTCACAGCCCCAAGCCTGACAGAGTTCAAGATGCATTTGGACAATGCTCTCGGGCACATGGTGAGGCTCTTAGGGGTGGTGCTGTGCAGAGCCAGGAGTTGGACTCAATGGCTCTTCTAACTCCAGCTGGAATCACTAGTCTGTGATAACCTTCCTAGCCTGTCTTCATAGGGGAAGTGCTCCAGTCCTCCTACCAACTTTGTGGCCTTCCTCTGGACTTGCTCCAACAGCCCCATCTCCTTATGTTGAGGGCCCCATTACTGTGTGCACTATTCTGGGTGGGGTCTCATGAGGGCAGAGCACAGTGGGAGAATCGCCTCCATTAATCTTTTAGCCAGCCTCCTTTGGATGCAGTCCAGGCTTCCATTGGCTTTCTGGGCTCTGAGCACACACTGTCGACTCATGTTGTGTTTTTCGTCAGCTGCTCCCCAGCAAGTTCTTCTCCACAGGGCTGCTCTCAATCACTTCTCTCAACCTGTTGGTGTTCCCGGGATTGCCCTGACCCATGTGCAGGGCCTTGCATCTGGCCTTGTTGAACTCCATGAGGTTTGCACAGTGCCACCTCTCCAGCCTGTCCAGGTCCCTCTGGGTGCCATCCCTTCCCTCCAGCGTGCTGACTGCCCCACGCAGCCTGGTGTCACCAGCAAACCTGCTGAGAGGGCACTCAGTCCCACTGTCCATGTCACTGACAAAGATACTGAACAGCATCAGCCCCAGGACCCACCCCTGAGGAACGCCGCTTGTCGCTGGTCTCCATGTGGGCATTGAGCCATTGACCGCAATTCTTTGCATGCAGCCACCCTGCCAATTCTTTATACACTGAATGCTCCATCTATATATCCACATCTTGGTGACTGATTAGTAATTATAAAAATAGCAAGGAAAACACTGAATTTTTTTGTTACTGAAGTAGCAGAGTGTAGAAGATGCAGTTTCATGAGCTACATGATGAAGTACAGCAGTCTGGACACAGTTTACAGGAAATCCCTTTACACACACATTAGTGCTTTGAATTGTATGTAAATTTGTGCATTTGTTTTAGGGATTAAATTCTGTTCTCTCTAGCACTGTTGTAATGGTAACAATATGAATTAATTTAGTTTCATTTTTAGTAACTACAGAAATAAGTTGAAATCCTGTGCTGAGTATATTATGGTGCTAAAGTATTAAAAATGCTATCCAAAATGATAACAAAAGACCTTTTATATGCAAACGTCTTTTTTAAAGGTATGCTTTAAAACATAGTCAAGTTAATGACTAGCTGTTTTGAGTTTACAGGTGGTACTGGGCATTGCCAACAAATGACTAGATTAATTAGCAGCACCTGATGGAAGGGAAAGTATCAGTTTTTAATGAAGATTCTGAATTCCAAATGTTTTTAAAATGTGACTATTTCTATAAACAGTTGGACACGTGAGAAGGAATTTGCAGCATAAATTCTTTGGATGCACTATGGTTATGCAGTCATAATGCTAAGCATGAAGATGAATGTATAGAGAAAAAGGAACTCTCACCTGCCCTTCCAGCCAAATTTTAAAGAAAGCAAAATATGCATTTCTATTTCAATCGTACTGTTACTGGGTTATGATAAAATGACTATGATGCCATATTCTTGGAATTTAGAAAGTTGCTTTTAAATAAATTATTTCTATTTCATTGAGGCAAGGGTTACCAAGGTTAGAAGTTTGGAAGAGACCAGCATGTTAGACCTTGGCTGAGCATACCCTGAGTTTGAGGAATTGTTTGTGCAAAGAAACTGACTGGCATTACTTGTGTAGGAAAGAGGTTTTGTGAAGCAGTAGCTGTTTCTGAAGGGTAGCTCCCTGATGGTAACACTGGCCTGTGATGACTGTTTCTCAATGCAGGCAACTGTAAATAATGCTTATATTGCAATGTGAAGATAATGTTATGTAAATTTTTAAATTATTTTCATGTATTACTTTGGATATCACGTTTTCTTTGATATGGAGAAAGCGCAATAAGTAAGGTGTTTTATATAAAAAACAGCTCTTAAGTAAAAAAGTGTTCATGATTACAGTGCATATTTAAACTGACTTTAGATATGAAAAGACATAGTGGAAGAAAAGATAGATGCCAGTGTATTACATGCTTAAGCCTTGATTCTCCATGCACACACATTAGTGAATTTGTCTATTTCATAAACCAAGAGGTGACAGTCATTTATTCTCTACACTATAGAAATAATTTGACATTTATTGCTGAAGTAACTAAGGCAAAAAAAAAGGTTTGGGTCTAAATTGAAATGCTTTCTATATAACAAAACCCGTCTGTGAACAGTTGCTGTACTATGAACAGCTGCATAGATTGAAGTCAACATGATGATTTAAATTTTTTTTTAAATTAAAATGTGTTACTTTGCAGAGTATTTTACACATTACTTCAGTGTTGAATCTAGAGAACTGAGTAAGGGTTTAATATATCATTACAGTATAAAATTATGAGAAAAATAATCCTCAAGGCATTATTGGGAGAGCCAGCTATGATGTGGGATTAGGAAAAGCACTGTGAATAGCAATATCAGATTCACACAGGGACAGAGGGAAAGGAATAAAAAGTAACTGAAAGTGAAGGAGATAGCATGAGAGATGATTTTGTTGTTTTCCAAAGAACAAAACAAGTAAGTCCAGCAGGTGGATAAGGATGCACCAAAAGCCAATACAGTATCCATATCTGGTGGAAAATAAAGAAAAATATGTTCTTTCCCTGCAAAACACATGTGATAGTTTATTTACTTTTTTTTTTTTTAAGTTGTAATAGAAAGTTGGCAGATTATTTTATATGACATCTGTGCAGAGGGAAAGACTGGAATGCACATAGAGAAGGACATTTGTGCTTGTAGAGGGTAGCTCTTGGTTCATTACAGGAAATAGAAGATGCTTATGAAGAAGGTTTTTTGTACCTATATTACCTCAGAAATTCATGTTAACCATGCAATAGAGAAGTTGCTGCTACCCAGCTTGTAAAAAAAAAAAAAAAA
>VZTX01017808.1:175192-210153 GCA_013400915.1 Pardalotus punctatus | reverse complement strand
CTAAAAAAAAAAAAAAAATTGAATTATTGAACAATGAGTTTAATTACCTCAACGAAAGCTGCTGGTAATGAACCTGCCATTTTGCAAGCCTAAAATGGTTTGCTTTTTCTGCTTTGTTGTGCCTGCCAAAGCATGAGGGATTTTGAAATGGTGTGTGTTTTATTAACCAACATCAGAGTAATAAGATTAATACCTAGTGTCTGTTACTTCTGGTATGCATATATGAACTCATGGTGGATAGGATCAGTAAGTAACAGAGCTTAAGACTGTGTATTTTCAAAAGACAGCAAAACCCAATCTTAGTCATCAGTCCCTTTGATTCAGGAGTTTTAATATCAATGTAATGTGTTAGGTTGAGTAATTAGTGACTTGATGTTAAAATGTATGCAAGCATTAGATGCATTTCAGGAAAATGGCAATTATTGGGAATGTGTCTTCATGCAAATTACATCAGCAGGAGGTATGTGTGTGTTTAAACCAGTGATGAAGTGTAGGCTAGTTTTATTTCTGATTGACATGTTTGAAGGATGAAGCTTAGGAAGCACTGAAAGTTAAAAATACTGGTGAAACAAGAAAGTAATTTGAATACGTACCTAATTGCAAAACTTGTACTACTCGTGCAGTGTGCAGGCCTGGTAAAAAGCTAATTAAGTGTGAAGATCATGAACTTATTTGTATGTACTCTGAGTCTTTTTTGTTGTTGTTAGGAAGGTACACACCGGACTAACATTGTAGAACCTGATTTATTTATAAATTTTTAAATCTTGAAAAGCTGGAAGAATTTTTGCCAACCAGTGTTACCAGTAATCGCAGAGCTTTATTTGCACCCCACAGCTTGCTTACAAAAGCAAATGGGAGAATGTAGGCATGGAAGCTGCAGTGATATTAAATAAGTAATGAGTTTAGGTTCAGACTAAAGATGGAATGATGGAGGGACTTGAGACCCAAAACAGAGAAAAACCATTTTCCATCTGGAAAAAATAATTCATCTACTAATAAATCTCTTAAAGAAGTAGAATGTCAGAACTAAGAGGCAGCTGTGCAAGCATTGAGGTTGATTAATTAGTGGAAATTTCCGTATCACCAGCTTTTCTAGATCAAGTATCGAGAGAAGTCATATTGCAGGCAGAGTGACCAGGGACACATATTCCTCTAGGACATGTTGTCATTGAGGTAAGGAATACAGAAGGAGCCAGCAAATAACGTTGTTAACTATGATCTAGAATTGTTTAGCATCTTTGTATTTGAAAACAAAACTTCAGTCATGGTCTTATATCCAGGAGCTTTGTTTCTTACTGAAATAAGCTTTTATGCAAGGGTGAGAGGAGCCAGGTAGGACTGCTGTAAGTATGAATTGTGCCTTCTTGGATGGAATGATTCCAGAGAAAGCTCTTGCTACTGTATTTAGAACTAGCTTCCCAGAACTAGCATCCCAGGACCTCTAAGGGGAAAAAGGAAGAAGAGACTGCTACTGAATAGGCTTCTAAGAGCTGAGGTCTGTGTCCCTTCTTACTGAGGTTTGGTCAGATGATTTACAGTAGCAGACTTGTCACTACAGCTTCTGCAAAGCAGTAGGCTGCTGAAAAGTCTTGTTTGGTGTTGGTAGATGAAACTGTTGTAGAATTAAGTGAAACTTCATGAATTGACTACAGTATACCAAGTTCACTCTTCAACTGTCATATGATTTTCTTTTTTCTGCTCATTTTTCATGTTACTATTCCCATTTCTGAAGTTTGCTTAGCTGTGACAGAAGTGTTCTCTAACACTTGGAGTGCAGTTTTGCTGTGACCTACTCTGTCCTTAAGACACTCTTTTTAGATAAAATATTTTGAGTCTTTATCAGTCATTTGTACTTGAGCACTGTTGAAGGTCCAGTTTTTCCTGCTTTGAAAGCAAGTCTGAAGTCCTGATGCTTCGTATTGACAAATTCTTTATCTGCTACTCTGTATTATTCTAGCTGGAGGACAGTGACAATATTTCTCTTGGCCTTATCTTTTAGGCAAATAGTTGTCAAGCTGTTGAAGCTTGAGGTAGCTTCGGATTATTTCTACACTTCCCTACATTTACAAAATATGGGCATCTTTGGGTGAGAGTTTTTCCTTTCATGTTGCCGGAGTTGCCAATAATAAATATTTTAGTTTTCTGTATTTTTTAATTTGGCAAAACACTGGTAGCATGAAGTTTTGGACCTTCACTTTTTGTGACTGCAGTGGAGAGATATAAGCAAGAGAATTTGGCAAGTGCAGACAGAATATTTACCTCTGGGGAAAAATGTCCAGGATTTGCCTCCTGACATGTAGCTTTTACAGATGAGTTGAAGATGGGAAGAATTTCCTTTGGCATTCTATATGTGGGTGATGCTGAAATATTCTAGTAACTATTAATAATAAAATTTTTAATAACTTAATAACATAGTAATACTTATGTAATAGCTTTGACTGTGAAAAGTGCATATCCTAAATCCAATGCTAGTGGTTTTTAATAGTTTCTTCCGATGAGGACCTTTTTCATGTAAGATGATAAGCCTATTTGATGCTACTTGTTCTTATTCCAAAAGGAGGAAAACCAGTGCACATTTGGTAAGGATCTATTGTTGCAGGTGTTTGTTTATATTATATTTGTACAGATATTAACAGCTTTGCATGGATTTTAATTCTGCTTTTGTGCAAAATCAAAAATACATGTCTGTCTTACCTTAGTGTAAATAAAAGGTTAGAACTGTTGTAAACAGTGAGTTGATGAGAATAAGATTTTCTAACCATTTTTACAATAGCTAGGTAACTATAATTAGGGTAAAGCAGTTGATAAATTCTGCAGTGGGCTGTAAATTGTATCACAACTGTTGTAATTAATTCTGTGAAAATTGCATCTGGAAGGATCTGTGATGCTGACAGTTTAGCATCAGTCATCATTGGTGACTTGTGAGGAAGTAAATCTCAGGCAACCTGTTTATCCAGGGAGTTAATTCTCTAAAGCAAAATGACTTTGTCACAGGCCCTCACTCCACATGCATTTCCCTGCTGTCCTGTATGGAAAAGGCTTGTTACAAAGATCTTTTTTCTGATGGTGATCTACACTTTTTAATACATCATAAAGGAGCTGCACATACAGTGATTAGTTTGTTTAATTGTAGGTATGAGGTATAAAACTTTCTGAAATGCCTTTTCAGGAGGTGGCTGTGCAGCCAGGCATGGCATGCACCACAGCTGTGATTCTCTGGAATCACTAGCATTGATGAGAATGCAGTAATTAAACTATTTGGCTATTGTCTTTGTTAAGACCATGAAAGGATGTAAAACTTAAAGTTGATGGTAAGTAATGAACTTGACAGAGACAAATGTAATTTTAGAGGCAACTTAGTTAGAAATTTATATAGAGGATGAATTAAAATGTGACTTGTAACCTGCAGGCCACTATATTTGAATATTGCACATAGCCACAAAGTTAGCTCTTGCATGACTTGTGTCCAGGAATCCTAAAGAAATGGACAGCCTTTGATTGAAATAGAGCTTGGGAAAAAGAGAAATCTTAATATTTGTTTTAGCATGGCTGTTTAATTTTTGAAAGTAGTATTGAGCTATGCAGTTCTCTTTATTGCACTGCTAGCATGAAGGACCACAGGAAGTGTACTAGCCCCTTGTGGGACTCCTGCTCATAGATGTGAATGTGTTCCAACATCACTGCACACACTGCATCCTCCAAAGGAGGTTGGGAGTGTCTGTGGGTTGAAAAGTGATGATCCTGTATGAACTCATCCTGCTCTCCCAATTGCCTGAAGACAGTCAAGTTGGTGAACTCTGCATTGGCAGGCCTTGGGCCAGATCAGGTATGATCCCTCATCCCAGAGCTGCCACAAAAGTAACACAGAAACTGTAGCTAATTTGACAGAAAGGCAATAATCTGCCTACATCTGATTTACATTTATTTTCTACAGCTCTGGCTTCCAGAACAATAGATATGTTAATACAGCCCTCACCATGGCCAGTCCTGTACTGTGCAGACACTCTGGTCAGTCATGCCATAAGGATGCAGCAGCTCAGTTTACAGCAATTCGACTGTTAATCCAATCAGTCTGTTCTGCTAATCAAATCAGTCAGCTCCGGGAGCATGTGGTGGCAGGCTTATGTGTGCACTCCCAGGCTCCTATGAACAGAGCAACATGGAACGGCAGTGAAGATGAACTCTTGGATTTATATTATATCCTAGTGTAATTTTTAATTATGCTATTTGAACTTAAACCGTACAATACTATGATTTTGATATTCTAAGTATATGCGTTAAGCTGTATTTAAAATTTCCCTGCTGGTGCTAACTGCAGTGAGTAATAATCTGAACTGGCCTTAAGTCATCCTGTGGGAAATTATGTATTTTCTAATAAAAAGTGTGTACATTTAAGATTTTAGTGCACATTTTACAGACCTTCCAATGTGTTTTGACATCCTCATCAAATGTCTTTTTGAATAACTGTTTTCTCAAAACTACTTCAGGCAAAACGTGGCACTTAATGGTTTTTGTGTTGTATGCTGCTATTTATTAGTTGATTTTTTTTTTTTTAAGTGTAGAATGCATTTATTTTATTTCCAGTAAGAAGTATTTGAATACTGTTTATCATTGACTTCTGTAAGATTTTAATAAATGGAAGCTATAATTGCTTGTAAACTTTGCTGATTGCTTATGGTGGATCATTTAGGTCCCATTGGTATGTGAAATAGCTTCCAATTTAAGGGAGGGTGACTGTTCACTTGTAGCAGATACATGTGTGTCATGTAAGACTTGCATTTATTCTAGCTTTCTGTCTCTGACTCGGGCAATATCTACAGTAGTAATTTGGCTCAAGTGGAGCAAATCAGTAGAGTGAAGTAGTTGGTGCTGTGACCCCCACCTCTACATATTCTGCTGTGCAGCACTTTTATTTTGGACTAGATTTAGTGGAGCCTCTCAGGATCAAATATCCATGCCACTATGTGTATTGAAACTGTTCAGAGGTGTTACTTGCTTGGATCTGTGTGCCCCCTTTGGGGTTGAAGCATGACAGATAACACCATTGCATTGGTATATTTCCATTTCCAGTTTATATTTCTCCATAAAGAATGCACATCATGTATACCAAAACTGGTCTGTGAACAAAACCATTCCACAGTAAGCAGGAATAGTGCAGAGGAGAGAAGGAGTTGCTTCCAAATGGCACTACTGCTCTGAACCAAAACAGTAATGTAAAGATAGCCTCCAGCTAACAGAACAAGGCCTTCTCCTGTATTTTACAGACAACAGATAGAGTATGAAGTAAAATAGATTCTATTCTGTTAACTTTAAATTAATTTAGCCTGACATGACTGTGAAGACAGAAAGGAACATGATGAGAATGCAGGATGGATTTATTATAAACAAGAAAATACTCATTGAATATTTACATGCCCCCATGTGTTTATTTTGGTCTTTCTGGTTTTTGTTGCCTCCCCACCTGCTGACAGATATACCTTTAGTTTAATTTCTTCAAATGTTCTGTTAAATAAATATATGATCTTTTAAATATCTATATATACATATACAATGACAGAGAATATGCCTTGTATCAAATTTACAAATGTGTCCAAATTTTAATGCTTTAGTTTGAGAATGTTCTTTTTAATTTCACACTTACTTTTATTGACCTAAACTAAAGATCTTTCATCAGAGATTAAGAATGCACGTCTCTCTTCTGACAATGAGGTTACTGGACCAGTCCAGCCCATAGGTGTTTGTTGTCCTCTGCTGAAAGTTGCAGTCCCTTTAGATGTGTCAGAAAATACCGCATATGTGGCTGCTCTCCAAACCAGTTATTTCAAGATGCCTACATTAGCTCAGGTATTCTTAATATCTAAACCAGGTCACTTTGACAGAACTACATTAGGGAATAATTACGGAAGGAGTTGTGCTGACAGATGGGGAGGAGCTGTTGTTTCTGAGCGCAGGACAAGGGAGGAGGATTTGCAGTGTTGCCATTTTCACCTGGTGCAGCTGTAGCCAGACAACACTTTAGCCTGCAACCTTATATTGTTCTTGTCTGCTTGTTTGGGGCTTTTTTGGGTGTTTTGAGTGTAAATTCTGTATATTTTGCTAGTAAAAGCAATTAAAATCCCCAGGGAGAGAAAGCAAGCAGGAACCAATTTTACCACTTTCATGGAAGGAAAGGAAATGTACCATTTTACAGATGGAAAATCTCAGGTATAGTTGTGGTGTGTGGGGTTATAATTTGTGCATTTCAGCATTGGATTATACCTCTGAGCATCGAATAGTTTTTCCTGTCAGTTCTTCTGCTGGCTGAGTTTTTGAGTGGCATTGATCAGTTTGTCGCCCAGGTAGTTTGCCTGATAACTTTCCCTCACACCTGTTTTATCTTTTTTTAATGTTATTTTCTATTTTGTGATTCTTCTACAACACCTGAAAACTAACCATTAATGGGAAATCCTGCAGTAGAAAACCTTTTAATCTCTAAAAATAAGTACTACCCCATGGCACAGGGCATGGGAGGGACGCTGTAGAAATGGTAGTTGTCACAAAGTACTCCTTGTCAGCATTTCTAGTGTGATTATGGCAAAGCATGTAGTCTGGTTCTCAATTCTGGCTGAGAAGCATTTATGTAGCTGTTATCATCAGCAAAAGCATTGAGGCAGAATATTCCTGAGCAGTTTTTCAAATGCTTTTAAGGGAGTCAGACTAACCAAACTGAATCAATCCAAAAAAATAAGTCCCTCACTAAAGCTCTGAAGCCGCATGATAAACTGTGTATCATAGGTAAATTGCTGTAATTTTTGTGTTGTAAATAAAAAATGTATTCAAGAAAAAATAAAGGGTTAGGAAAAAAAATCCTTTTAATCAAAAAGAGAAATGTCAAAGTAGGTTGTGTTGCAGGCTTGGACAATGCAGCTAAATATAACTGTTTTCTTTATGCATTTCTGCTGGCTCCATAAATCATCAGGTTAAGAATGGATTTTTGTGTCTCCTGTTCTGGAGTTCATCTGTTATCTCTGCAAGGTGTCTTTTTTTGGATGAGAGGGATGGCTTCCTACTTGAAAAGGGCATGTCCTTAATGGGTGGCCTTTCAGTATTGAAAGACAGTAGTAGAACTTTGTGCCCAGTAATTGATGCTGTTCATTACAAAAACTTCCTACTAGAGAATAAAAATATCTTGCTAGTAGTAGAGATCTTTCTCTGAGAATCATGCTTTTAAAATCTATTTTAGAAGGTCAAGAGAGGCAGAGAGGATAAGCAAGACTAGCAGTAACTGCTTTTTTGACAAGATAGGAAGTTTGATTCATGAGTTTGTTCTTAGTTTTTAATTTAACATTTTTGACTTAATATTTGAGGGTCTTTTTACTCAGTCTCTACTAAAAAAAATTGAAGGCATGTTTCTTCACAGTGACTTTCTTATTTGGAGTTGCATTTTCTTTTAATATGTCCTTAAATAGTTTCATGGAAAAACAAGTTTCATTTTTCTAGCTGCATGGTTTTTTTAAGCCCAGTAACTACTAAAAAGTTAAATAATCATAATAATAATAGTTTTAATTAATTTTAATGTATTTCAAGATTTTAAATAAAATTTGGACAATTTATATTGCATGTCTGTCTGTAGAATGCATTGAACTGATTAACAAGGCAAAGGTGGAGGTTGTTTGTATTTGGTTTTTATTTTTGTGTTGTTGATTTGGTTGAGTTTTTTTAAGACCTGATGATAGGACAGCATAGTACAACACCTGCAGGGTATCACATGCAGTTGTAGGGTATGCCCTTCTATTGCTGCTGAGATTATAATAATAGTAATCATTTAACCTCGCTGTTGAAAACCAGGGAGTACATTATGATAGCATGCCGTGTGTAAAATTGAGATGCACTCTTAAGAGAATCTGTTGTCAGCAGTCATGTGATTTGGTAATGAATCATATACCATATATATACATGATTTATATGTGCGCCATACATACTTGTATTTTCCTCCCATCCTGCTAAACTGTTCTGTAGACATTCCATTGGTTAATGCCACTCCAGTAAATGTCACTCCTTCTGCAAAGGTTCTTCTAGGTAGGTGTGATCTTAGCTTCTATGCATGGTCTTTGTTCGTGAAGGGTTGGGAGTTAAAGTAATATGTAATAGTCCCAAACCCCAACACCTCTGCCTGTTTAGTTTTGGGTTTTTTTCACTTCCTTTTAATACCAAAAAGGAGAGAGGTGAGTAAGAAGGCTGTTAACAGTCCCAAAACTGAAATGAAGTGGGATGGAGGATTTACCAGAAGAATCAGTCTGGGTAGGAAAAATAAAATAAAAAGGGGAAATACTAAGACTAGTGTTGCATTTATATATCTTTTTGTGTAAATGAATTCCCTTTCCTTGGGATTAGCATGATTGGCACAAGTTTTGGTCTGAGGCATGAGCCTCTGTCCCTGCAGCTGCTGCTGTCTGCCCTGTCTGCTTTACCCCAGTGCCTGAATTCCTCCAGCCTGTGGGTCCCACATGCAGTTGTAGCATGTGCATGTTTAATACTTGTGACATAAATATCATCTCTATTTGCAGATAAGTGAGGCATGGTAATTTGTTCAAGTATGTGTATCAAAGGCTCTGGCAGAAACAAATTCTCTGTTTTCACAAGAAGCCTCTAAAAAAATCGGCTGAATTTGCCCCTGTTCCTGAGCTATTCCATATTGTCCCTGGTAGCTAAAGATTAGCTCACTGTAAGTAAGAGATTCTCACACATGCCTTATGCTAAGCAAGCAAATTATTCAAACAATATCAAATTGATAAGTTTGGTAAGGTAAACACACAGTATTTATACAGCATATTTAAACATGACCTCTATATTCAGAGAGGGAAATCTTGTTGACATTGAAGTTGGTGCAAGGGCTTCTCTCAGGCGAGTGCTGATGGTCAGTTTTAGTCTGTCATATTCAGACTCTTGTGCATGCAAAATACGTAGTGAAGAACAACTTTGGTATTCTCGAACATGTTTTTGAGATAAAAGCAACAATATAAAGTTTAAACAGAGGGATTTCCGGTTAGTAGTGAACGCCTATAAGCTATAGAGCTACAGTACAGAATTATGAAGCTACAAGTATATTTTAAAATCTGTCTACACTTAAATTCTTTACATGCAAGTTGCTCTCTTGGGTTGTGTATCTGCCCATGTCTAATGCTTATTTTTCCTTTTTAACAGGTAGAGAGAATTGTTGACAAGAGGAAAAACAAGAAGGGAAAAACAGAGTATTTGGTGCGATGGAAAGGATACGACAGTGAAGATGATACTTGGGAGCCAGAACAGCACCTTGTTAATTGTGAGGAATATATACATGAATTTAACAGACGCCACAATGAAAAGCAGAAAGAAAGCACATTAACCAGGACAAACAGGACCTCTCCAAATAATGCCAGAAAACAAATTTCTAGATCTACCAACAGTTCTTTTTCAAAGACATCTTCAAAATCTTTAGTTATGACTAAAGATCATGAGTCAAAAAATAATCAACTTTTTTCTGCCACACAGAAGTTCCGGAAAAACAATTCACCATCTCTTTCTGGACGTAAAAATATGGACCTTGCAAAATCAGGTATTAAAATCCTAGTGCCCAAAAGTCCAATTAAGAGCCGGACAACAGTTGATGGCTTCCAGAATGAAAGCCCAGATAAAATGGACCATATAGAGCAGGATCAAGATGACTCTGTAGCACCAGAAGTAGCAGCAGAAAAACCTGTGGGAGCTTTATTAGGACCTGGTGCAGAGCGTGCTAGGATGGGGAGCCGACCAAGGATACATCCATTAGTGCCACAATTGCCAGTGCCAGTAACAGCCACAATTGCATCAGCGTTAACGATAAATGGAAAAGGTAGGTGTACGAGTCGTCAATTCTGTGTTGATTTTTCATTTGACTGGGGGTTTTTCTGCTGTTGAGATGCAGACAAATTACCCACTCTGTTTCAGCCATGATAAATCAAGTCTGGAGAACTTAATTTTATTTTACATAACTATATGACTGCAAAGCCATTTTGAATTTTACCAGCTTTTGGTTTCCTTGCAGAGATTCATTGGTATTTGTGTTTTCAGAATCACCATAAGATACATCTGTGTTTGCCTTGACATTGTGTGGTACACATATTTAGTGTACCATTTCCAGATATTACATCATTGCTTTTAAGTTTGTTTAAATGAGTCAAATTTGGTATGAATATTAGAAACATTAATTATGGGAACAGATGAATGGTGTGAACAGGGACTCTTCATAACAGTTTACATATCTATTTTGTTATAAATATTGCCTGGAGAAAAAACCTGTGACAGTGATGTTGCTTAAAAAAACAAAGTTAATAAGCTTTGTTTCTGTGAAAATTTGAGCCAGTTGTGGAGATATATATGCCTTCTGCCTGGATTGAAATTTGTCTTAATTATATTTTATCAATATTTTGTTGTTTATACCTCCTTTGATATTGAGCACTTATTTAGGAGCGATGTCTGGCTTGCTACAATCTCATTGGGTGACAGTTAATTCAATTTGTACCATAAAATTTGTGACCAAAGAAACCTAAGCTGCTTTTCTGGGAAGGAGCTGTTTGTCCCCCCATGCAGCTGAGACCCTTGTTTAAGACTTCTTGGTCTTCATTCTTATGCCCCAAACCTTTGTTTTTCCCAGACAGACTTAGGTAGTTGTGTGGTCATGAGCGCTCTCATAAGTGTGCTTTTGAGGTGGAATTTCCAAGTTTAAATTTTCAAGTAAATACTGTGCCCTCAAATAAAATGCAGCAGGTCAAATCTGCAGGTGTGCTAGTGATGACGGCTTGCTGGAAAATTTTTTTGTAGTTTTTCAAGGACTGGGCTGGCCAAAAAACCCACTTAGAGACACTGTATAAGAAAAAAAAAATGCACTAAAGACTTTGGGAGAGTTTGTGTTGGGTACCCCACTGTTGCTTGCATTGAGATTTTCTGAAAGAACAGCTGCAGCCGGAGAGGTTGAGAAGCAGTGGACAAGGGAGGAGCGTTTCCTGGAGCTGCGGTGTCAGGTCATGGACCAACCCATTTTGCTGCAGATGAACTAGGTAACCATGGCAATGCACACATGGATGCCAGGAACATTTCTTGCTTTGCATGAGCTGAAGAAGGAATGTAAATCTCAGAGGATGTAAACAAAGCTGCAGGGGAAGATGCAAGAGATGCCAGGATGTGAGTTCTCTGTGTAGGTGAGGTAGAGAAGTGTGTTTTCGCGTGGGATGGTTTTATGAAAATTAATAGGCATTTTGGAGTATGGTGGGGTTCCTAATGAAGTGATTGAGAAGTTCTGCCTTTGACATCCTGTTTTTTTGCCTCATGGCATCCAGGAAAAATACCTGGTACATGAAGGACCTTTTTGGGTAGATCAGATTACATCATTCCTACCAACCCTTCACTCTGGTGATAGTGGTATGGCAAGGGCCTAGTTACAGGGCATCAAGTGGAAGTAGAAAGACCTGCAGAGGAGAGGCAGTGACACAGAAGGTGTTAGCTGAGATACTGTTTCAATGAGGTGGTAAAATTTCCTCAACTGCCACCACCTCCTTCAGCTCTTCCTAGGCATTTGTTTGGGCAACTATCAATGAAAGCTATTGACTGACTCTAGAGATGATGGCAATACAAGAGTTTTCTCACAGTTACATGTTCACAAGATCCTAAGGTGTAGATCAAAAAAACAGAGCCAAGGAGATAGTCACAATACGTGGTTGATGAAACATACACAATATGTTCCACCTTCTGTCTGCTGCTGGAGGCATATCAGTGCATTAACTGAGGCTTTCCCTCTCTGCCCTGATACACCACTGCCAATCCCCAAGCTGAGCTGTGCAATCTGCTGGGAAATGGATGCTAAATATCCATATTTATTAGTGTTTTGTTTTGCTTACCTGCAACACTTTTGGGGGTAACTTTGCAATCATGCAGTATTTCTGTGATTATAAAACTTGGTGAAAAAGTTGCAAAAGAAAGATACTTTACATTTATATCTGACATCAGTCTCTCTTTTAACTTTTCAGGATTTCTTTGATATATCTTCCTCATGGAAGCCCAGGCTCCAGCTCAGTCATGATGCATGGCCTGAGTGGCCTTATTTAGGGAGAAGCCAAGAGAGACAGCCCTGTCTTCTGGAGCTCACCTCGCCTTTGAGCTTCCTGAGCTGACACATTCTGTCTCTTCATTAAAGATACACTCTTCTCCTTGCTGTTTTTATTTTTAACTTCACACTGCAGCTCATTAAAAATATAGTAAATAGGTTCCTCCCTCCCCTGCATGGGGCTGTTGCAGTTCAGGATCCTGCTTTGCTCCTTACTCAGGGCATTCCTTCAGTCTTAAATGGACACCTCATCACATTTTCAACACAGCCTTGGAAATCATATATCATGAGGGGTATTCATTGCACAGAAATGCATCTTCATATGCACCAGATCTGACATATTAATAATACAGATGATAGATCTGGCATTTGGAGCACTCTTTCCAAGCTTCCCACCTCCTCCACATACACCTTCTGTTAATTTTAAGAATTCCTATTACTGCTTGGAGGATGCTGTCAGGAAGACAAAAGCATGTTTTGAAAAATAACTTCTTACTTGAGCTGGTTTAGGAATTTTTCATCACGATGTTTTTGTTGGTAAACTGAGTTAGTCAAAACATAAATCACTAGCTGTAAAGCATAATTTTGATATATTCTAGAAGAATACATATTACACTTCAAAAAAATTTTAGACAACTTTTTAAATTAAAACTGAATTATATTTTTTAAAGTAATATTGGAAAAATATTTCAAAATTTGAATATGAACACAATGTTCTATGATTTTGAGATTATTGCTATGACTGTTTTGAATAGTGTGACTCAGGTTGATTTTTAAGTCCTTGCTTAGGATGGTGAAACTCCTCACTGTTTAGTCTGTTTGTTTGTTTGTTTTCCCCAGCCTTGTTTTTTCTTTCCTTTTTTGTTTTTAAAAGTTTAATTTTTAGGAGAAGTGCACACTGAAAATCCCATAAACTTGAAAATCCCACAACATCAGTTACTAGGAAATACTAGTGTTATTGTAGCACCTAATCCTGCTTTTCCTGAGACAACCTTCAGTGATGCAGTTCATGTTCCAGAGATCTTAACAGTCTCAGAAAAGGCAATCAGCAAATATCTGTATAAATATACAGGGATACTGGGGAATAAAATAACAGTAATATCTACTCTGGGAGCTGGTGGTCCCAGTACACTGAAATCAAGCTGCTATCAAAGTGCATAGCGTTGTGTTCAATGTTCATATTTTAAAGGCTTGGCCTTGAAAACCGAGTCTATGGAGCAATATAATATTTACCAGGCTAAGAATTAGGGTGATGTGTGGAAGAAGTGATAGCAGAATACTGAACTGAACATTGCTGTTGTTCTGGTGTTTTGAAATATGTGGTGATCATCAGCTGTTACTAAAAGCTAATAAAGGAAATAATGAAATGGATGAACAAAACAGAAAAACAATACCAAAGAAATTAAATGCTGGGGAAAAGATGGTAGTGGAACCTACAAGTAAAGCGTATTACTCAAAACTAGGCAAGACAAAAAGTGGCCTCGTGTCTGACAATAGGTTCTGATACCTTAAAAGTTTCTAGAAGTTTCCTTCATCAAAGTGGTATTAAAATATACCTTTGAAATCTTATTGCAAGGGGTTTCAACATAATACAGTCATAATATTCAGGGAAGTTCTATTTTATAGAGTACATAAGAACAGAAACTGTAAAGGGAATCTGATCTGTCAGTCACACAGGACTAGAGAGTTGCCTTGCAATGTTAGAAAGGACTGTAAGCCAGGGGCATACCATTTCTTGGCAAACTCTAGTATTTTTTATTCTGGGTAACCCTATAGTTGCTACAGTTTTTATTCAACTAGCAATGTCCAACATGTGGATGTAATTGAGAATAAATGCCACAAGAAGGGAAATTTCGGACAGAAAGACACACAAAGCTCAAAGTATAAAATGAACAAGAAAAGCACATCTTCTGCATTTGTTGTTATAATTACAATAAGGCAGGCTCGTGCTGGCATAAAGGAAGAGAAGAAACAGAAAGAAATGCAATGAATTACATCACTTGTTAGTCAGACAAGCACCACCCGTGTGCACGGTGGCATTAGCATCTCCCTCCTTGCACGTTGTTAGTTCAGATGAATAACTTGCAGGAGCACCAGGCTGACAGTACAAAGATGCTTGCAGTGTTTCACCCTACAAGGAACAAGGGTGTCTGCTGATTTTTTTGTTGGATAATGGTGCTGTTTTTATCTCGAAACAATGGTCTTGTCAGCAAAAGAAAAGTCAGATATCAGAAAGAAAAGAAGACTGAGCTTAAGTTCTGTTTGTTACCTGTTCTCTCCTTTCCTCAAAGCATCTTACGGGATTAAAACACATAGATTTGGAAAACCAAAAATCCACTCAAACACCAAAGGAAAATAGTGTCTGGTTGGTTAAGTATCTGATAGCTTTAGTCTGAATAGGAATCAAGCAAGTGTGGAAGGGATTATGGAGGCCACTGGAACTGAGGAGAAACATCCGTTCTCAATGCAATGCCAAGCCCAGCTGAGAGTTCAGTCCCTCCTGGTTTGTTAGAGTAAGGGGAGCTCACGCACTTCCCTCCCAAATTCTTGCTGTTACTTTTTTACCTCTCCCTGTGCCTGAGTGTTGGATTTTACATGAGGAGCAGTCCACTGTCACCAGCATAACTGGCCAAGCTCAAGAGTCCCATGGGAAAAGCACAGCAGCTGACAAAGCTGTGAACCACAGAGTTGTCCAGACGGACCACAAGCCGTGCATATGAGCCCTCTCAGAAAGCAGAATTCAGAGGAGAGTTGAAGAAGTTCATTGTTGTGAATTCAGAGTGGCCAGTAAAACAAAAGGAAAGTTGGGATGATATGTTACAGGTTTTTTGTTCATTTTTGAATCCTGAAAGGACAGAAGCAGCTTTGAGCCCTCCTTTTGTTTGTTGGGGGATTTTTTTGGTTAAGTAGTAAAATGTGATTTAAAAAAAAGCCCAAAGAGAAGAACTTCCTTTTTCAGTGTGTTTGTGTGTTGCACTTGGATGGTGGCTTGATCTCTGCTGAGTGATCTGGAAAGCAACCAAGTATTTTATTAGTGCAAACAAAAGCCTATGAAATGGGTTAAAGTCCTTTGCAAAGCCCTCTGCTAAAATTACTGGTTAAACTTCTTTTTCAAATGCAGCAGTATGTAATTTTGTATCTTTGGTTAGATATAGTAAATAACTAAAGAGTAAAGCAGTTTTCATTTAATCAAGCTTAAAGTCACCTTTGGCTTGTCTTTTTTTCTCCAGAAGTTGAATTTCATTTTGATTTTATATCTTAAGAATTCACATTATTATGTCCCTTGTGCACTGTATTGCAGCACTTTAACCTAACAGCAATTTTTCCTTCTGTCTTAAAAAGTAATTTTCAAGTCTTTCAGCTTCTTTAAACTAAAAATATTCTGAATTGTTGCCAATTTCTCATTTATCTTTATTTTCTGCCTTAGTATAAATGCAGAAGTTTCAAGCAATATGGTAGAGTGCACGGTCTATATCATGTGGAACGTTGATCTGTTACTGTTCTGGTTTTTTGTCTCCCCTCTGCCCGATTGCTTCTGCAGTTTATAGTACACATTATTGTTGCTTTACATGGAGCTCCAGGGTTGAGACCTTACTGTGAAAATCTCTCATCTTCAGGACTGTATTGGTTTATGTCAACAGATAATAATAATCATCATCATCAGGATCTAAGTGCAGGGTTTGCTTTCATTTTTAAGGCTGTTTTCCTGAGAAACATAAGGTATAACTGACTGATTTCTTTCCTTTTCTGCCTTCTGCCATCCTTCAGTACTCAGACTGGAGATGGCTCAGTTGGATGCTGCATTGGTGTAGACTTTTAATATAGCTAAGCTAGTGTAAAATGTAGTTACTCTGAAGAGAGTGGCCCCATTCCCTTCCCAATCCCAGGTATGGGATATATATGTAGATAGATAGATATAGATATAGATATAGATATAGATATATGGTTAACCAAATATATATAGCCTAACCAATTGCTCCTTTAAGGGCAGGCTTACTTTTATCAGCCTTCTGGCAGTGACACTGATTTTTCTTTGTTAATTCTGTCCCTGAAAAACCTTTAAAGGAAACTCTGGATCAAAAATATTTTTTTTAAAAAAGAAAATGGTAAGACATTTCCCAATAAATTCTCAGTTTGGACATAAAAACTTCAGCCTAAGTTGCTAGAAAAATGCCTGGTTTTTTCACTGGGATTTATATTACACCTGTAGCTCACTGGTAAACATAAAGCTCATAGTTGTGTAGTTCTTCTGGTGTTACATCAGTTTACAGGGACTGAGGAGTCTAAATCTCTCTTGACTGACTGCTCAGATGGGGTCAGTAATGAGCAGCCATTATGTTCTTCCACAGCACGTGTGCCAACATGAGACAAAAGTAAATTCTGAGGACAGGTTTGTCACACCTGCTGTGCCAAAACTTAGGAAAGATGAAGCACAATGAAGCAGAGGCTCTGTTTACAAGGTGCACTTTCAACCTGCTTTGCATATGTCTGTGCAGAGGAAGTGTGTTGAAGATCAGACGAATAATAGAAAAAAAAATGTTGAGCTGGATGCTGTTTTTTCGTCCAAAAATCCAACATTGTCAAAATTGTAGAACTTCAGAGCAGCTTCTGAAATGTGAAGCACAATCATAAATACTCATGTGGTGCCTTTTGCAGTTGTTCCTGGTAGAGTAACCAGCCACTTTTTTTGTGTCATGCTGTTTAAATTTTTGAAAAAGTTTCATCCCCCATCTCTGTTAAAGTTGTAAAGTGGATGGGTATGCATGTTTGCTAAGGCAGCTGTCATTATGAATCTGTGTTCACTTGAAAAGAAGATTTATCTTAATAGTTTGATGCAAAAATCCATTTAAAAAACTGGACCAAAACAACTGTAATGTGGTTTGTGGAAGATTTGCCTAGATCACATTTTCTACATAAAATAAAGTCAACAAAACATCCTCACAGGGAGACTGTTACAGGTGGGATAAAATATTGTACAATTAAGAAAATTGAAATAGTTTGTTTACAGCAGTGCTTGTGAAAGAGAGACAATAGTTAGATTTAAGAAGATGCAAAATTAAGATTCAAAACAAAAATTTTTTAATGCTGGATACAGCTGTTCACATAACAGCTGGATAGAGTCTTGAATGCTACAGGTGTTCAAAAAATTTCTTCTCTTTTTATGGATACATATACAAATATATATATATATATGTGTGTGTGTGTGTGTGTGTGTGTGTGTGTGTGTGTATATGTATATTCCCCTAGAATAACTCTACTTCCTACCCAACCAGAGAAATTTCAGTACTCAAAGTGACAACCATGATCCCAAGCTGCTGCTGTGAGCTACTGATAATAATACAATGAAGTACTCTTATTTAAAAGAAAATAAATCCGGAAGCCATACGTTTGTAATACTGTATGCATTTTTTTCAAAACAAAAATATCTAAATTATCTGCTCTACATACCATTTATATTGTAAACTTATTTAAGAACACACACTGAAATGCATTAGACCACAAATTATCAAACAGTTAATTCTTCTCTAGTAACTGTTTTCTTAATTTTGTAATCTTAAAATGCATAAAAAAGCTTTTGGTTCTTAGCAAGTATTTGTAATTTAAAATGCTTTAAAGTTTATTGTGGTTTAGGTGCCTTTAACAAACAAAGGCAAATCATAAACATTGGTGCTTTGAACTATAATATTCTGAATTTAAACACATCTGAAAACTGGGAAGCCCTAAAATTTAATGTGGAAGAAGAGGAGGAAAGACAGCCTTGTACTATTGTATTAAGAGTTCTTTGAACGTCTCAGTGAAACATGGATAAAGAAATATAGACTGTAATCTGTTTTCTTTGACAATATTCCTTGAAAGAGGTAACTAAAGAAAGTAAGTAGTTGTGCATCAAAAGACTGCTCTGAAACTGACTGGAAAGATGGAAAACAGAGTAGGCTTAGTGGTTCATCGTAGTTGTGTCACAAGGTTGACAGTGGGATCAGTGCTTATTTATATTTAGTGATCTCTTTTTTAGGAAAGTATCATTGTGAGCAGCAAAGGAAAAAAACTTGCAAAGAAACACTTTATTACTTAAAATACAAGAAAACAGAAATTTCAGAGGGGCATACCTAGAGCAGAAGGCTAAGTGAAGTGATGAACAGCAGGAAGATAACTGATAATTTTTCTTGCTAGCTCCTAAACAGAATTTTTAGTCTGGGATGCAGATAGAAAAGCCTAAATACTGCTAAGGGCAACTCCAAGAAGACTTGGCCTAAAATTGGACTAAAGAAGCTCTCAAGGTGTCTCTGTTTGTCACAGACATTTGTTATTATTCTTCAGTCACGCCTTGTGTGTAATGAATCTAGATAGCATGTTGGTGGGCACAGTGTCTTCCATGCCTCAGTACTGCTGTCCTTTGGATTTCAGCTTGGATTCCTGTGTTGTTTGTAAGATGGGCTAGAATGAGAGGGAATGGTGTAACTGGCTGATGAGATCCCTATGAGAGGTGTCCAAGTGTATTTCCGGTGCATACACAGGTGGAGAATCTAGGCCAAGCCATTGATGAAAGCTGGTACAATGGGAACAAAGAGGAAATTAAGTAATTTGTTAAAAAATCCTGTATCTAAAGGGAATGCAGAAAATATTTTGGAGAGGAAACAAATTATAGACATGATGAAATAATGACTGGTGTAGTTGGAAATTTCTGTTCTGGAATTGAATGAATTAGACAAGGGTGCATCTAGAGAAATCAGTGTCAAATTAAAAAAAGAAAGAAAGATTTAGGTATAGCTTTAGTTATAGCTTCCATTTAGTCCTGAGAACTGTTTGCTAAAACATATTTGAGTCCAAGAGAAGGAGGTAATTGCCTTTTAAAAAAAAATTAGGCATTTATGAGGGTAATGGGAATATACAGTATTTATAGGAATGGTATAGTTTTACAAAGAATGTATGTTCTATTTCCTCAGAAGTAAGGAAATGTTTTGTGACATATCTGAAAATTTTAATTCAGTCATTTTTTAAAGTTTTTCTACATTGTTAGCCAGTATTATTTATGGAATAATTCTTTTAACTATTATTTATAGAATTACCTTTATACTGTGCAGATATTCAAAGATTCTAATCATTGATCTCTTAGGATATCAGGATAGGCACTGGAAAAGCAGTGAGAAGATAGAGCTCTGGTCTGATTCCTGCTGAGGTCCTTATGTGAAGCACCCTTCATTTAAAAAAAATTGATTAAAGAAATGTATAAAACAATCATTTTAGAAAAAAAATGCTATGAAATTTGGATGCTTTAATTAAAGAACACTGATTGTCATTCATCCTCTTTTGGTTTGGTATAGTCAGCTCAAAACCCTGTCCGGTGTAAACATAATTATTGCATTGTATACTCCCCTCATCCATTGGTTTTCTGGATGGATTTCAAACTCAGTGAGCACTTTTGAGAAAAACAGGATTGAGTTGAAAGCAACAGTAAATGCAAAGCTAATGCTTATTTTATCAGACATAACGTTTTATTGGCGGAGCTAATTTAAAAACAACTTTCAGCAAATGGAAAGAATATCCTGCCAGAGCTTCTCTTAAAGTTAGTGAGTGTGTGAAGATGTATTTGTGGCAGTGCAGGGTAACTCCCTTTCACCAAGAAATTCAAAGAGTGTTTTTTTTCTTATATTAGTACAAGCAGGCAAACTCAATATGGTCATAATGGGTATTTCAAGCAACTTACTATGTGGTTTGTGATTTTCTCTTTCAATTTCTGAATAGAAAGGATGACAGATTATTCTGCAGTCTTTAGAGAATAACTTATTTTTATGCATGGGTAGGCAATTAGCTTGAAAACCTGTTTTAAATATTTAAAAGTTTATACAAAACACAAGTTACATCTTTGATTGCTATTATTGAAAGCTAGTGGGGCATTTTGTTTTCTTGTTTCTTTTCACATTGATAGTGCTTTTTGTTCCATTAGCTTTATTGGGTCCTTTATAGTCAGGTTCAGGAGGTGTTTTTACAAATGATCTTTCTGAGCACAGACAATGGAGCAGTAAATACCCTTTGTAAGAAGGTGAGAGGGGGAAAAAAGGAAATTTAAACATTTCTTATTCCATGTTCTTGTAGGAAGTCAAAAGTTTTCTGTTTAAAGAATGGTAAAAAGTAAATTAAAATTCTTACCATTAATAAGAAATAAGTATTGTGCAGTAACTGTACAGTAAGAGAATGGGTCTACTCAAGTGATCATATAGTGCAAGACAGTAATGATAGTAAATGGAGAGCTTGCCCAAACCATGGGTCAGGAGCCAGGACCTGTTCTGGAAGGAGTTCTCTGAAATTAGGGTTTTCTGAACTTGATTTAGTTTCTGCTCATAAGAATCAGAGGAAATGTTTATTTCAGGGATTTTCTTTCTCTTTCTGGAGTGCTAGATTCAACAACCTTTTAGGTGCTCTAAAGAAAAAGTAAAAAGTGACAAGTGTATTATGTTTAATCAGCTTTGAAAGCAATGGTTATACCTTTAAGACACATAACAAATCAATGCTATGCTTTTTTTTCTTCTTCAAATTGGTGGGTTTAGGTACCTGTTATGTTTGCTGACCTCATGGATAAGTGCAGATGCTTTGCATTCAGATTTCCTTTTGCATTTCCAAATAGAAATATAGGTAGCTAACGTTAAAGATTGAGCACTAAGTCTTCTGATAAAGTAATGCAAGCCAAACCAATCAGTATTGCCCACTGATCCTTATTTTTCAGCTTGCTGTGAAACTTTGAGGAAGAAAATGGACTTGTTACAATATCTTAAGATATTTTGCTCTTAAGTCCTTTCTTTTTTCTAGTATTAAGTTTTACTCTGGCACAGTGGTCATCTGCAAGAAGTCTTTGTTCCTCTTTTATATCTTGTAACAGTTAAGGGTACTCTGCTACTATTTTGTTGGCATAATCCACTTTGAAATGTCATTTTATTGTTTAATAAGGTATATTAGTAGAGTAGTGATTGGTGCATGACATGTTAAGAGTAGTCTGTTCTCTATTAGATGTTTTAGGCATATCAGTAATACACAATTTCAAAAAACAGTAATAAACTCTAGAGTCCTTTCAGTTAAAGTGTAATGTGAAGAAATTTTCACTGGACTATTGTGGATTATAAATTACAGACCTAATAGGCTACTATGGTACAAATCGGACAAATACTCACATATGTTTAGGTTAAAAAGGGTGGGAACAATAATACACAACATTTCTTTCCAGACAAACCTGTATAAAAGTCAATGGGTCTGTAGCTGACCTGATATTACCATCCCTATATTTATCTTTTTATAATTTTGTCTGATGTCAGCATTAGCTATATTATGATCTTCTAACAACTTAATCAAATTCAGTGATCACATTTTCAAACGTTTCAGTCTTTTATGTGTTGGGGTTTTTTTAATATACTTAAATATTATCCTATCTTTCTCTTGTAACTACTACATATACTCTTAGGATAGGCCTCATACTCTATGAATGCCAAAAAGAAGAATCCATTATTCTGATGCAATTTTAGATTCTCTTTCTGCACAGAAGTGAGTTGGGCAGCACTGTGTCAGGGTTAGGGAAGGCCCTTGGGGAGGCTGTTGAAACCTTTGGATGAAAACTGAGATACTCCAACATCCCTGGCAATCCTCAGCGGTTCAGGAGGATTTCTGTTGGTTGCAGGGTGATATGAACTGTTGTGTGATCATTGTGTACTTTCACAGACCTTGTTTATAGGTCAGTAAGTTCCTTGGTACGCATCCAGTCTTCACAGATACTTTTGTAATACTGCTCTAATTGTACTGTGACTTCATTTAGGAGTAAAATGTTTTTGTTGAGGGTGAAGTTAGGTAGTCAAATTGGTTTGGTATTATTTAAGTATTTTTTAATTCTGGTTTTGCAGAAATTGCTGTGAAATCCTAGAACTGCTCTGCCCAGTGTTAGTTGTACCTCAGACCAGTCTCATTTACATCTGTTAGGTACTGTGAAATGACTGTTTTGGACAAATCAACAAATTCATGCAGTATTGCTTTGTAATATCTCTGCTGCTGATAGCCTTGGCTGCGCTGGTCACAATGTTGTAGAGTTTAGGATCCTGCTGAACACACTGAAGGTTAGGATTAAAATAAATGTTTAAAATTTTAGAACAAAAAACTTCAGCTTGCTCAGAGCTCCACTGGGAGGGATTCTGAGAGAAGCTTCCATGGAGAATAAAGGAGACAGCAAATGCTGGGAGGCTTTCAAGAACACTCTCCTGGAAGCACAAAAACCATTCATGCCTTTTAAAGGTGAGGGAAGTAGGGAGAGACCCCCTTGGTTTAACTGCGAGCTTTTGAGTCTGCTCAAAGCCAGGAGAAGAGAAGTGCACCATAGATGGAAAAGCAGACGAACACCCAGTGTGAGCTACAAGAGCATTGCCAGGATGTGCAGAGATGCAGTTTGACAAGTAAAAGTGCAGCTCAAATTGAAATTGGCCAGAGATGTCAAAAACTACAAGAAAGGGTTAAGTATGAAAACAGCAAGCAGAAACAGAAGGAAAATACTCGCCCACTGTTAAACAGGAGAAGTGAACAGTCACCAACAGTGCTGGAAAGGCAGAGAGGTTCTCAGCACTTTCTTCACCTCCATGTTTACCAGCACTGCTGGGTCCCTGGCCTTGGGAACAAAAATCCAGGTGGATGCAAACACAGACCCTCCATCAGTGAAGGAAGAGTTGGTGTGTAACCTATCACAGGAATTTGACCCATACACACTGATGGACCCTGTCACTCTCCACTAGAGGTGTTAGGGGGTTGCTGACATCACTGCAAGGCCACTCTCGAATTTTAGGAAGTCATGGATATCAAGGATGTCCCAGAAAACTGGAAGAAGGCTGGTGTCACCCCCATCTAAAAGAAGGGCTTAGAGGAGAATTCAGGAAATTATAGGCCCGTCAGTCCTTCTTCAGTCCCTGGGAAAGTGACGGAATGAGTCCTGCTGGGAGCCATCACAGATGAAGTGTGTCATTTGGAAGAGCCAGCACGAATTCACCAAGGGCAAATTGTTCGTGACACACCTGACCACCTTCTATGACAAAGTGACCTCCTGGGTGGATGTGGGGGGGTGAGTGCTGGCATTGTCTACCTGGATCTCTTCAGGGCTTCCAAAATGTTTTCCTACAGCCTCCTCCTAGAAAAACTAACGTGTGATGGTCTGGCCTGGTGTCCCATGCAAGGAAAATAAAATCCAGGAGTGTGTCATAGGCTGGGATCTACCCAGCTGAGGGGCAGCTCTGTGGAAAGGCACCTGGGGTTGGTCCTGGTGAACAATCAGCTCAATCTGAGTGAGCAGTGTGCTGCTGCTGCAGCAAAGAAAGCCAGCAGGATGCTGGGCTGCATTGAGGGCATCACCAGCAGAGATGGAGAAGTCATTGCCCCACTCTAACCAGCACTTGTCAGGCTGCACCTGCAATACTGTGCTCAGGTTTGGTCCCCATGATGCAAAGAAAGCTGTGGACAGGCTGGGAAGGGTCCAGAGAAGGGCAACAAAGATGCCTAGGCACACTGACACGTGAGGAAAGGCTGAGAGAGAAATGGATTTGTTCTGCCTTGGGAAAAGAAGGCTCAGAGGAGACCCTGTCACCATGTCCCAGTATTCATAGGGTGGCTACAAAGAAGGTGGAGACTCCCTTTTAACAATGAGTTGTATGGAAAAGATGAGGGGTAATGGCTGGATACAAGTTGCTCCTGGGGAGAGGGGCCACAAGAGGAAAATTCTTCACATTGCGAACAATCAGCCACTGCGATAATCTTTCCAAGGAATTGGTAGATTCCCCAGCACTGGATGCTCTCAAGATTCAGCTTGACAGGATGCTGAGTCTTGTCTAGACCGTGTTTTTGCAAGAAAGGTTGGACCAGAACAGCCCTTCCAACCTGGTATTCTGTGAATTTGTGGTACTGTTTCAGTGATGAAGTTTCTGATACTTAGGCATTTAGTTGATTTGTTTTAAAATAATTCATTTATTTTTAAATGTGGTCTAGGAAGCTGAAGATTTATGAAGAAAAATATGCAATTGAAATTTTGTTGACAGAGTATCTACATTCATGGAAAAAATATCTAAAGTTAGGGTAAAGACCCTTAGAGGAAGGGATGAAAATAGGATCATACTTTAGTCTTCCCTTCATGGAGGGTGTAACGTGCTCTTTCACTTCTGAATTTTCATAACCACAGTAAATTGTAATACCCCTAGTTAGCACAAGGATCCCAACTAGTTTTTATTCTCATCAGGGGTCAAATAAAAGACTAAAGCCAAAAAGTGACTACCTTGATTTCCGTATTTCTCAGTTATAGTAGATGAGGGAGGAAATGCTTTTTGTTATTGTTGGGTTTGTCTTTTTCAATTACAGTACTGGAAAGGACAGCAACATCATTCCAGTTCCCTGAAGGAGTTATTTTCTCATTCATTACATTTTTTTAAACATAAATCACATAATTTTTAGTAACCATTAATTTCTCTAACTATATCTTTTTTCACAAACTGTAAACAGGTTAATCTTTGAAAACATAGGTAATCTCTGGCCCAGGAAGTGGGTTTTACTACTGACTTAAAGACAGGAGGCCCAGACCCCAAACTCTTCCTTTTTTTTTTTCTTTCTTTTTTTTTTTTTTTAAATCATCTTATCTCATGAGATGCACATTCAGAATTTGTTTTGGTTGTGGGTTTTTTTAGGAAAAAATTAAGAAGTGCAGAGAGGTTTGAGTAGCCCTTACCAGCTAGTTTGCTGCTAGTTGGCTGGATTTCCATGGGATTAGTTGTGGGAGAGCCAGACTATGAGGAAGATTGAAGCTTGGTAGCTCCTTCATATGGAGCTGTCAGAGCTTAGGGTTCTCAGTCATCATCTCAGCTGTTGTCTCTTCCCCAAAAGGCGACAGAGAACATAAAAATCAGGCTAGCAGTGCTTGGAAATTGTTTTCAGTATGAAAAACTGTAGAAGAAAAACTGTACAAATATGAAAAGCTGAAGTTTCAGTGTTCCTTGGCAACCTCCAATAACATTTAGGTACCTGCTAAGTCTCTTCAGCATTTGGATATAGCAGAGGGGGAAAGTAATGATGCAGACTAATCTTCGCAACGACACCTGAGTTGCACAAAATCGTCCAAATAATAATGGCCTAAACTCTTAAGAATTACACACATTTAAATAAAACCTAGCTTTTCTTCTTTTACGTGTGTTCAGGTGCAACAAAGTAAAGTGAGAGTAAATATTGGTAAGAAATGGAATGTTCTCACTGAAACGATTTTAGATTTACCTACTCAGTTTACCCTTATAAATATAAGAACACAAAGAGGGTGTCAACATTTCTTCATAATATGACTACAATTTTTTTAAATTTTATCATTCTCAATCATGAGAACTTTGAGTACAAGTTACCTTGTGATGCAATAAATCTGAGAAAAGATACAACTTTTTTTTTTTTTCTTATCATCTTTAACTCCATATAGTAGTTCATCCCAACAATCAGCTCACAGTCTGAGTTCATCCTAGAGGATCCATTCTTGGAGTCTTCTGCCCTTTCCCAAAGAGATGGGACCAAGTGCAGTCCAAATTCTCAAGTCCTTCCCTTCCCCTGCCTTGCCAATGGAAGAAATGAAAGGCATAGGGGAGAGGAGTGGGAAGGACCTCCTTTCACAGAGAGTGGAAGCTGATTATTTTGGGTAAGGGTGCAGGGTAGGCATTGAAAAGAAGCTGGAAACACAGGCAGAAGGGGAAAGGGACCTTAAAAGTTTAATGTGATTTCAGTGACTGCTGAATTTGAACCACCTTGGTAAAGTGCATAACGTACAAATTCCTTGAGTTGGTATTAGTATTCTTTCAGGGTGCTCTTATTTAAAAATAAAACCAGTAAATTGTTAAATTATTAGAAAATATTAGGACTGTACACGTTCTTCATGCAGAAAATTCTGAAAGTACTTTAATTTGTGGGAGTCCCTTATATTTTAATTGCATGTTGTATGAGGCCATAATGAGAGGATGACTCACTTTTGGTGTACTGCATTGTACTTTTGTGTGGCAAATGAACCTCAGTACATCAATACACTTCAATATATATGACTTCCCTGATAAAAGGAAACCATGTAGTATCTATCAAAGATAGCACACAGTGTCTTGGAGTTGAGGTGTGAAGTAGGAAAGATCAGGAGAGAGGGGAGTATTTGATAGCACTTGACTTCCTTCTAAATTGCATTTTGTCTGCATGAAGTAATAACATTTTCTTTAACATTATATCTTTCTACAAGTCTTTGTAGTGGTTGCTTAGGCTTTGCAATGAATGGAGATTAAAGGTCATGATTCAGCAGGAATTGCATAAAAACATAGTATGAAAGTTATCAGCAATGTCACACAGAATTCTACAATAGAGTGATTGCATGGCAGTATTACTAACACTTTCTGACAAGATTTCTTGCCTTTTGTTCTCCTTTGTATAAATAAAAAATCGTGTTAGGCACTTCTGAGTAACCATAGGTCATGGGGCTTGTCTATCAAATGTGCTCATCAGCACAGAGGCTGCAATTTGTAATTTTTTTCTTCTGCAGTTGGAATGCTTCTTTTTTATAACATTTAAGTCAAAAGACACTGAGGTCATCTAGTCTGTGCTCCAGTGCATTACAAGTCATTACATTTCATCAGTTACTGCTATATCCTGAGTTAGCTTCAGTTAGCCCAGAGTATTATCAGACTCTGGAGACTAAATTTTTGTTTGTCATTTAATGATGAATAGCAGGGAGTTGATTAGAAAAAATACACTCAGATGAAAATACTTGTTTTGTGTGTCATGTTCTGCATAACATCTTGAGAGGATGCCATCTGCTTCTGAATAAATAAATAAACTGGATTCCTATTAAAAGACCTTGCTTGCAGAAAAGCAGCTTATGTTTCAGTCATGTACACATAGCCTAGCTCTGGTAATATGCCCTCCAAACACTTCCTTTTGGCAACCTCTGCTCTTCCCACCAAGACCCGTGCAGATTGTTACGCCTCCCTGAATGCCTGAGTGTGCTGACAATGAAAAACTCTGTAGGCTGGTTATTAAAACTTCAGCTGAGGTCACCCTAATAAAGGGCTTGCTTTTGCCATTTGTAATTTCTTCCTTTAGCCTCCATCTCAGCTGAGGAAGAGAATGGAGGTGGACTTATATGATTCCTTGCTAGATCTCTGCAGCATAAACTCTGGACTTTCTCTTGCATGTGAAAGCTCAGTTGGAGTAAGGGGCTCGATGAATGCAAGAGAAGTATGACGATTTTTTAAATTGCTGTTTCCCCCTCTAACAAAAAAAGGTTGCGGTTGTTTTGTTGTGATCTTTTTGTGGGGTTTGTTTTTGTTGCAATTGTCTATCGACTAGTATATCACCAGAGGGACCTTTTAATTTTAAATGTGTCAGGCTGAGCTGTAGTCTGGAAAGATACCTACAGGGAGATCCAGCACAAACAGATTTTAAGATAGAAGGTCTCACAAACACACTGTGGTTTGTTTTTCTTGCACTGTCTAGGCTGTGAAGTTCTGCAAAAGTATGGAAAATTTTAAGAGTCTTCTTCAGTTTCATTCAGTCTGTTGTATGCAGCCTCCTTTCTTTGAATTCATCATTCTGTACTGCATTCTTGAAGGGAAGGAGAAATACAGCCACAGGTTCCTATTAGGCAACCTAACCCAAGCCAGCTATACTTTCTCCTCTATTAAGTACTGTGGTTAAACATTAAGTAGAAGTGCTTCCCTACACCTGCTTGCACAATTTCTTTTTTCCTTCTATCTGTCCCACTTATCACTCCATGGTTTTGGCTGCTTGTTCTTGTCCATATCCTTTAACTTGTGACAGCCTGCTTAAAGGGGCTGAGCACGGGCTGAAACAAGCAGACAACTGGGCAAAGCAGGATCTTGAAACTCTGCTGCTGACTGAAGCATGCCCTAGGTATCTTTTGAAAAGGTTTACTTTTTCTTTTTTTCCTCCTAAAAATAGGAGGTAAAGTGGTGGGGAGAGTTACCAAAGCTGATTTCTTCACTCAGTGAAAGCCCTTTTTATAATGAGTAGGGATAGAGAGATAACTCTGAGGCCCCCTAATTAGCAGTCTCTGAGTTTCCCATAACCCTGATGAAACACACCAATCTGCTGCCCCTTCATTGATGCCATCAGTGTCACTAAGCAGCTTCTTCAAATATAGGCAATATGTAATATATGAACATAGAACCTCTGAACTCTTACAGCAGTGGAAGAATTGCTTTATATCTCAACTAAGCAAACACAGAGCCTTTTTAATGACAATTTGCTTTAGCCATTTCCATTCTTTCATTGGCAGCTGTGTGCCTGTGGATGATAAGAACGAAGGTACCTGACTCAAACCTTTGCCTCAGATGAGAAGTTTGTAATTCAGACCTTTCAAAATGTCCTGGGCTATTAGTCTGTATGACTTTTTGGAACAGAAGAAGTTAGTTGCCTTTTGACTTCATCTAGAATAATGTGATAGCAGGTCATAGGGAGATAGAGGCTAAACAAATTTTAGAAGACAATATTTAACTGGTAAATATGTCTCTATTCTTTACTCAGCTCTATAATAAGAATAATTACCAAGATCTAGCAGTTAGTCCAATGAATAGGATATATTGGGTTGTATTTTGTTACTGAAAAAAGATTGTGTGATTCAATCTTGTGCCTGAAGTTCTGGGCTTTTTTATTTTGCTTTTCATCATGCATTTTGATATCCTTGTGAAGGTTGCTCAGGGCTTGTTTAAAATACTTGCAAGGATGGAAGTCCCACGACCATTTGTGAACATTTGTTCCAGTGCTTGACTTACCACTTTGTGAACTCTTTTTTTAAACCTAATGCCAGAATTTCACTGGTTAGAACTTTGCATTGCCCCACATACCTGAATGTGCACCTCTAAAAATAATCTGGTCATGCTTCTGCAGTTCCATGTTAGGTAGTTAAATACAACATGATCATCAGCTCTCATTAAATGCTTTTTTTCTGATGTGTCATGCCATCCTACATAAACTACAGGAAACAAAATTAGAATAGTTTTTACTTGTTAACTTTCAGCATTGGAAGTCTTGATTTCAGAGGGAAAAGAGGGACTTAGTTCTGAGAATCTCCCATCTACCTCAGCAAATAGTCATATTGAGCTTGTAAACTGTATTCAGACCTTGTTAAGTATTAGTCGTGCTTGAGTCATTTGATTATTTGGACATGTAGCCTTCCAGTCTTTGTTACAAATTTTGGGAATTTGAGAGATCGATTAGGACTTTTCAAGTAGATGTTGTTACCAGGTGGGAATTGTCTGGTGTATGTTCTAGAGTAGGTTTAAATCTCTTAGGCAGTTAATGCCCATATTGTCTCTGTCTTTAGTGGCTCTGATTTCTACCAATAGCTTCAAACTAGCAAAATGGTATCTGTTTATAGTAAGCCTGTTACTCCAACACGTTTTCTTCAGTTAGAAATACCAAACATCTTACGTTTAAGAGCTGTGTAGAACAACATGTCACTGAAGCAATAAATATTGGCCTTCATTCAAAATATGATAGCATTGAAACTGGAACTATGCATGTGGAAAGCAGAATTTATTTTTAAACCTCAGGGATGCTTTTAGGGCTACAGCTTGGACTAAAGGAGATGCTGATCATCTTAGTCCATTCTTGTGCTAAGGCAGAATTGAGTGTTTGTTTTCCCTGACAGAGGTTGCATGATCTTTCTTAAAATACATGCACAATGGGAATTAAACAGTCTCTAACTCTCCTTTCATACTGCTTTTATTTGAAAAGTCCACTTGTTTTTTCCCCCAGTATATTCTAATAGGTACAGGTCCAGCCAATGACATTCAGTAGTGATTCCTCCAGCAATTAATATCTGACTTGTACATGCTGTAGAACAGCTGTCAGATCCCCATACTTATTTCTTATGGACTAAAATTCCTATTCTGTTAATCTTTCCTCTTACATGTTGTTTTTATATTTCTTGGCTTTGGTGATCGACCATGAACAGCCCAAAGTATCTCTTTTTAGGTACATTTCTCAACACTGGATTGTTTCAGCAGATACTTAGAATGTATCATCATTTGCACATGTAAAGTTTCCTTACCAATGTACCTGTGAATTGGGTGTTGCCTTCTTTTATATATTAACATTGTTAATGGGTGTAGACTTCATGATTGATCACGTAACCCAATAAACTTTCCTATGTCCTGCTCGGTAGTCTGTTACTCCAAATTTTTAATGCATGTTTCATTTTTCTTCCACACAAGTAAAAATTCTCTTTTCAAGATATCTTCCAAATTCAGCAATATAATTTTGAAATGTGATATTCCCCTTCTAAACATTTGCAGTCCTTCCAATTTGATGTAATCTGTTCATTTCATGAGTACAGTTTCTCTTCCATTATCCAAGTCTTGATTTAAAAGTCCTGACTAGAACTGGGCCCAAGGCAGACCTTTGACTTGAAAAATTATTTTACTTTTATAGTGTGTGAACAGTATTTCTTCATGTATTTTTCAATTATTCGTATACTTTGGTTCTCTCATCTTCCAGTGGTTGTTACCCTCAGAGAATAATTCCTTGTTTTGCCACCAGTCTCAAAAACATCTATTCTCTTTGCTTTCCTCTTTACCCCTTATCATTAAGTTTTTTACATTATTTCAACCAACCTGTAGAGGTTGGTTGCAGGTGTGTGGGGCGGTTGTGCTGGTGGTGGTTTTGTGCTGTGGTTTTTTTGGGGGGATGGAGGTTGTGTCTGTTCAAAATTGGGTGGCCAAGAGTAGGAGCCAAAATTTTATTGAAAAAATAACAGCAGTGATCCAAGTATATTTACAGGGGAAACAATGCTTCCATTGTGGAGGGGTTGCATCAGTGTCGCCCCCCCCATCAATTCCTATAACCAGTGCCCCAGTGACCCTACTGATCTGTCACAGCACGGCTTCTTGGTGAGGCTTGTCCAATCCAGCAGCTATGACCTTCTGAGATTTGCTAACCTTGTTTTGCTGTTTCTCAAGCTTAGTGGTGACATTAGCACCTGTGAGATTTTCTGAAGTCTGAAGACTTCCTAATTTTATCCTTGTAAAGATAAAAAGGTGCTAAGGACAGCTCATAGGTTCGCAGGGCAGTTTAATACCTTATTTGCTTCCGCAGCACCCATATATATTCTGCTATGGCAAGAAAATTTTTTTCTTTTTATTTTTCCCCTTTATTCTCTCCCCCCAGTGAGTTTCCTAGATTATGGGTGTATTTCTTTGACTGGCACCAGGAAGGCCCAGCATTTTACTGTATCCATGCAGGACTGGGCTGTGCTCACTGCCCTACCTTCCTCCTCTGTAGAAAGGAGTAGCCTTGTGATGTACTTTGAAGTTGTGACCCACTCTCCCCTCCCTCTGCATGGCCTCTGTGTGATGGCAGCCCCCTGAACTGCCACAGGTGAGGTTTGTCTGTCCCACTGTCAAGCGCTACCTTGTGCTGCTTTAATTTATGAGTGCCTCAAATTTTGATCAGGTTTAAATCAAAGTGTGTGCTGTTCCTAAATCAGTTAAAAATTCTAAATGATTTGCCTATCTGATTTTAAAGATCACTCTGGTTTTAAAGATTAGCAGCCCAAGATCTGTAGATGTCTTTGCTATGCATTGCTTGCTCAGTCTGGTCAGGTGATGTTGTTTGCAGATATTTGCAGCACACAGCAAATTCACTTCTTTCTTACTTTTACAATTTTTTTTACTCCACACATACAATTCCCAGTGTTTATAGTGCACTGACTTTTTTATTGCACAGCGACCTACAGTTTCAGTAGTTGACACTGCTGAATCAGTTACACTTTCTGTTTTGTTTTTATTTCCAGACTTCCAAAAAATTATGCACTACATGTTTGAATAATCTAAGTTTTATGCTTGTTCCTCCTCATACCAGAGTCACAGCCCTTTCTTTCCCCATGTACTTCCCAGTGATCCTCATCCTTTCTTTTAAAATGGTGCTATAGTTATTTTAATCTCTTTTTCCCTGTGAAGGTAAATGATTTATAGACCACTTGGACTCTAAGTATGTGAACTAGTAGCCTTGTTACTGGGCTTCAGCTCATTTAAATTAAGGCTGTTATTCAGAGGGTAGGGGGAAATACACATCCTCAGAATATCTCACAAATTTATATAATACTAGAATATGTACTGACATAATGACTTTTCACATTAATTTTATCATTCCTAGCTTGGCATAATACAAGAAAGTCATCTTCTAGCTCCATTTTGTTTGCTAGCTGTATAGAATTTTGGAATTTTTTTTGCTCAAACAAATGCCTGTTTAAGATCTAAAAAGAAAAAACAAAACATAATGAGTGAGGTCACTAATTGTAAACTGGCAGAGCTTCAGTTAAGTGAATTCTGCTAAGAACTTTTCCTGTCCAGGCTCTAGCTTCCTGTCTCAGGCTTAAAGAAACAACATGTGTATTCTAAAAACCCACTTGTCCTTGTGCCACGCATGCTTTTCACTTTAAGACTGTTAAAAATTTTTTTTTTTAGACCTACTCAATGCCATAAGCAGTGAAGCATTGCCTGAGACTTTCCTGAAAACCTTTGACTCTCTTCTGGTTTTAAACATATTCTAGAAAGTTGACAAATCTAGCCCATGTTGGGTTTTTCTTGTTTGCAAGGCAAGTATGACCTCACGCTTTTTAAGAACCAACTTCACAGGGTCACCACTGAGATGGATTAGAATACTTCATTGGTAAATTTAAAGGAAAATTCTCTGTGTTTAAGATAGCAGTAAAGACCACCCGATTTCAAATGTTTGTGCAACAGTTTGATAAATAAAAATGCACATCTCAAAATTTAAATACAGTCTGCAGTTCATGGGCTATCGCAGGATGTCTACAATGGTCTTTATAGTTCTGTAGGAGGTAACAGTTTGCTAGAAGAAACAGGCAAAATACCTTCAAGAGCAATATACTTTTCTAAGAGGTAGTAGTCTGGAAAGTTTGGAGTGTAGAGTGAACACTTTTGACACTGGACAGTGACGAAAAGATATTGTGGCTCACTGTGTGAATGAGAAAATTGTCTTTGTTTTCAGGCTGACCAGAAATACTGAATTTAGGGCCTCTTGTGGTTCATGCAATTGCAAGTTTGGTTTTGCTTTTGTTAGTGGCAAATCTTAATTACTGCTATGTGACCGTTGCAGTGAGATAGCTTCCTTCTAATGTATCTAAGTCGGAAGTGGCACAATAGAGTTCCTAAATGTGAATTTTCTAAGGTGAAATATTTGTAGATTTATTTGGTAGTGTAATTTGTGTTGATGTGTACACATACCAGTAGAAATATATTTGAGATGACATGGAGAATGAAATTTTAACTTTATGTAACATTCAGTGTGTCTAATATTTCCTGCCCCATAAAATTCCAAAAACTGATGCCCAGTTCTGGAATGAGTGCTTCAGAGACTCCTGCCTTGTCAATTCACAGAACAGGATGACTACTGATGTAATACATATCCAAACTAATTGAGAGCTTTTGTGGTGTAGAGGTAATAATAATATAGGTAGAATCCAACGGGAGGCTAGTAGTCAGTGGTGTTCCCCAGGGAGCAGTACTGGGTGCAGTCTTACTTGACTTGTTTGTGAATGACCTGGATGAAGGGATGGAATGTACCCTCAGTAACTTTCCTGACTAAACCGGGGGAGTGGCTGACACACCTGAAGGCTGTTTGGCTGTTCAGCCGCACCTTGATAGGCTGGAGAGTTGGGAGGAGAGAAACTTAATGCGGTTCAACAAGGGCAAGTGTGGGATTCTGCACCTGGAGAGGAATAATCCCAAGTACCAGCACAGGCTGGGGCCTGCCCACCTCAAGAGCAGCTCTGTGGAGAAGGACCTGGGAGTTCTGGTGGGTGACAAGTTGACCATAAGCCGGCAGTGCCCTTGTGGCCAGGAGGGCCAGTGGTACCCTGGGTGCATCAGGAAGAGTGTGCCCAGCAGGTGGAAGGAGGTGACCCTGCCCCTCTGCTCAGCCCTGCTGAGGCCACACCGGGAGTGCTGTGTCCTGTTCTGGGCTCCTCAGTACAGGAGAGACAAGAAGCTGCTGGAGGGGCTCCAGTGGAGGGTCACAAAGATGATTTGGAGTCTGGGGCATTTCTCTTATCAGGAGAGACTGAGGGAGCTGGGCTTGTTAGTATGAAGAAGGGAAGACTGAGAGATCACAGTAATGCAAATAAATGTCTCAAACGTGGGTGGGTGTCAGTGGGATGATGCCTGACTCTTTTTAGTAATGGCCATAAACTAAAACACAGGAAGTTCCACCTCAGTATGAGCAAGAACTTCTTTACGTGAAGAGTGGCAGAGCACTGGAACAGGCTGCCCAGGGAGGTCATGGAGTCTTCTCTGGAAACCTTCCAAACCCACCATATGTGTTCCTTTGTAACCTGCTCAAGGACCCTGCCTGGGCAAGGTGATGGGGTTTGGTGATCGCCAGAGGTTACTTCCAACCCTAATGATTCTGTGAATAAATAATAAGGGGGTGTGTGCTATTATAACTCAGTTAAATGAAGTGTGGTTTAAGCAACACTGTTTGGCTTTTATTTTCAGTATAGTAGCCTTTTGTCCACAAAATTAATGGAGAGACTATAGAATCAAGTGTTTGGGATTTTTTTTACTAACTTAGGAAGAATTCAAGTTTCATTACCTGAGTCTCCTGCTCTGAATTAATAACATGAGTAAATCTAAGAGGTAATAATCTCCATATGTAAATTTAAGATTCTACATAATTTGATAAATTTGGTGAGGCATTTTATTACTTGATTGAGACTTTTTTTGTTTGGGTTTGTTGTTTTTTTTTTTTTTTTTTTTTCATTTTTCTTAAGGGCCGGATAATAAACTTTTCTGAGATCTTGTTTGTTAAA